>QNGE01009099.1:0-14057 GCA_008508345.1 Paragonimus westermani | reverse complement strand
GCATCAGTTAAAATTAAGATGGTTGACAGAAGGCCCGTTTTCATGCAATTGCCATGGAAGGAGATACTTTGCCGAATCGGTGATCCATCGGCTTACTAGTTTTCTCGGGGGAACGTTCAGTGCAATCAGACCGATTACTTTATCTACCAATTCATGGCTAATCACTGAATCCAAAGCGTAGTGTGCCGGTTCACAACTCATCTACGTTGGTTCACCCATTCGGTTGAGATTGCCCCTAAAAATACGTCTGCAGTACGACTGAACATTTACCCGGTAGAACCAGAACACATCACCCAGCATGGATCCGGGTAGACCGAATAAAATTAAGCATCAGTGCCATTGTAGGTCACCTGTCTGACAACGGTCATCAGATCAATGTGGAACGATCCTTCCTTGTTATCTGCGGAGTCCCGCCGAGTCAGAAAAAGCTCGTTTACCGGCGAATGTTGGCTGCTGCTGAGGCCATTACCATTCGATTACTCAGCCCAAACTCCAGCTGCTTCAACCGTTTTGACCATTAGTTGGCTCACCCCGTCGATACGTAGGCAGTTAACACTCAATTAGTGTCCACGAACACAAGAGTGAGATAGTGTGTTTCGACCATCACCAAGCTTCGCAAGCACCCATTTTCACTTTCACTTTCCTTTATAACGTTAACGGCCTCATGTGAGCTTATCGCACACCTGTTTGCAACACTTTGTGTTCTATGCTTCCTATTGTTCTAAACTCACTTGAAGACGTGGCCTGCAAGGTGCTTTGTGCTGCAGCTCTTCTTGCAATAGTACTGTTTTGTGGTCGACTGATCCTAGTTTAAACGATTCTCCTAATCAGTGCTCCGGTTGGAGGCTGGGGGCTCAAATCAATAGTTCGCAGCCCGTTAACACAATGGTACGCGAACAGGTGATTCACGCCAACGACAATCGTTCATTATGTAACCGACAGAATGTTCCGTACTGAGAAGTGTAACACGAGATTAGTGGTCAGATTGGCGATCCAGGTGCCGCATCCACAATCAGCCAGTTGAGCACACAAAATGATAGGATGGTTTTGCTTGGTAACACGTGCAAAACGGATGCGAGGCAACTTGAATTGCACGTACAAGTTAACAATACAAATGCCTTAGAGTCGTCTGTGAAGCCCTTCTTTGTGCGATCCAAGTAGGTGGCCGACACAAAAATTGACGGGGCGTGGTTTACCTAGTTACGCTGCTGTTTCGGTTGTTTGTTTCGAAATCCGGCGGAAGTCTGTGAAACTGAAAGGTCAGTAATGTGAACGGCAGTAGGAAATTACAGTGAACAACAAGACCAGGGCAGGATGACAAATCGGACAAGATTCAAAAAACGAGGTAGGTCACTCAATCAACGATTCACCGATGTGATGAGTGGTTTGGAAATCATCTCATTGTTTGTTAACAGAAGTCGGAATTCACGAGGTTTGAGCCACTTTTGACTGCGGAAACTGCAAAATCTGTACGAAGATTTTTTAAGAACAGGCAACTGAATTGCGTAATCGAATAGTGATCGATTCCGCGGTCGCAAGCTTTTGTCGTCCAACCAACTTGGGATGGTTACCGAGAGTTTGTAAACTATGCGAAAGGTCTGCTTTCAAGCTCAGCTAAACTAATAATATCTGTGCTGCCCATCCCACGTTGCTATGCAATGAACCAAGCGATGTCAAGTTACATCTAGTTGTCTTTTTACTGTGTTCGAAAGTAAAGGTGATAGAGCTGTGTGCCCGATTGATTGTTCGTAGCGCATAGATTGCATCCCGATTCAGTGCAACAGAAATATCGTCTGCTAACTGGCAACAAAACACGTTTTTAATGGCACGGTTTAGCTTGCAGATTTCCAGTTTTTCCCCTAAGATATTTGCTAGTAATGGATCTAGTGGGGATTTCATCGCTACACCGCCAATTCGGCAACACTAGCCGTTGAATTTGAATTGCACGTTGACTGCGTAGTGCAACAGGACCTCTACAGGCGCTGCTTTCGATTGTTCAAAGGATTCACATATGAGTTTAGCAATCTCTGACGGGGAAAAATTTGCGGGTAGCGAAGATACGCCTCACAAACACACGTGTTCAATGTAGACGCCAATATAATTGAGCGTAGCAACGGAATCAAAAGCGACATATAAATTACGCGAACATAAGTTCCTACGGAACGGTTCAAACTGTTACGCCAAGCGCTTTTCAGCCGCATGACGGGTCGAATTGCGCATAGTTAAGGTAGGTCACAGTGGTTAGTTCAGACTGCGCATCAATCTAGTCAATCTCGATTTGTGTGAGCTGACTCTAGGCGAATCTGAAGACCGCTCACCACAAACACACCTGACTCGTTGTTCCGGCGTCTTGACCCGCTTTGTTGGAGTTTCGTGCCCGGTTATACGGTTGAACAGCAGTTCTCTTAATTCTGATTAGGTTTTGTTGCATATACGGCCGTACTGGTCTGTCGAAGAATCGTCCAAAATGATTATTTGTCACAGGTGCCTTCTATGATTCAGTGGGCATCCTCACGAAATCGGACAGGGTTTTAAGTGAACGGATATCTGAAGCATTTAAATGATTCCTAAATTAGCAAATGGTGACCATAGAAATAAGATTGTTCCATTGATTAATAACCCTACAGGTAAATGATTGGCGTCTGAGGAAGTTGTAGGGTTATCGTGCATAGAGCTTTCCTTCTTGACCTTATTGACTGCCAACAGCCATCAAGATAAAGAACGGCTAGTGAGTCATATGCTAACGAGGGACTGTACAAATCAGTTTGCCACATAATCGTCAGCATGTGATGAAGATACAGACCTAATGGATTTTTTCACGACCCATCACTTTCATAGTTGCCTGCCAAACAAGCCCGAGTGTGAGCCTGTCTGTCTTTAAGGTATTGTATGCGACTTCCTCATCCTACCCAGGGAACCATCCTATGTAGACCCCGCAAGTGTTTGAGCCAATTTTGGAAATTCTGGAGGATGCCTATTTTAACAATCACAGATTAGTGTAACCCTTCATTTGCAACCACCCCGAAAAGTGTGCTGAGTGTTATATGGATGCCTAGACCGTTCTTCATATCGCGATTTGTAATGTCTACCATAGTAAACGCACTGCGAGCCACGAAACCACGGAATTATTCACAGTGACTGACATGCATGTCGGGTAGGGTGAAATTCCATCCAGATGATGACTACTCAGTCGTGTCCAGATTAATCGGTGGCGCACTCGGTTTTCAAGCTTCCCAGTCTTTTAGGACGTAAGCGTTGAGGAAACCGCTCCTATAGGTTTTCTTCGATATACCTAAAAGTGAACAGAGGAGCGAGGAACACCCAGCGAAATCGGAGCAACAGATGAGAGGATTCGTTGGTCTCACTCCTGATGATGACTGGATACTTAACTGGCGTTATATGGACGCTGTCCAGACTACATTTTCTGCTGAACTAAAAAGATCCAAGGGCGATTTAAGGGATGGAAAGGAAAAAGCCTCATATGGTCAGGCATGTGGTAGGTGGAGAAATGAAGTCACACTCAGCTTGTGTCACACAAATAAGTCACCGTATGCACTGTGGATTATCAAATCATTCCTGCTAGACAAATATCTACAAGGAAGGTGTGACAGATGAACAATATGCACGAGTGCTCTCATTTAGTAATTAGGGATAGGTTACATTTGAGTGTGGGAATACATCGAAAGATGTGAGATGATCAGAGGAGAACAACACTTTGAATTACTGTGATTCTGGGAAACCCTTCTTAATGCCCAGGCTAAGATCAGGTGTGAATAGTGTTAAACCTGAAATAATTTGGAAGCAAACTTTAGTGCACAACTTACAACCCCCTTTCAAAATTATATAGAAAAGCCGCTGAAAATGTAAACCGACTGTTTGCTAAACGGAACGTACAAGTTGTCTCACGCAGTGCTATAGACAGCACCGACGGGGAGTATTAGCTAAGGAAGCAACAGGCCGGCAGTGGATCAGTGATGAATCGGGACGTGTGATTTCTTGACTCACGCCACAGTCAACTGACATACGATCACAGGATCGAGCGATGTACATCATGCGAACATTTTTAACAGCCTAGCTACAATAGGAAACTACAAAAACATAGGATATTTCACGCATCATGCTGAAGGCTAGTCAGTGGGATCGCAAGTTCGCTGCGAAGCCACCCAGATAAGTCCACATTTTAAGCTGTTACACGGTCGGTATGACCACAGTGAGAAATTTCGTAGTCATACTGTTGTCCCATGAAGCTAGATTGATCACAGATTTATTTAGCCTTGTTGTTTGTTGAAGCGGGTGTTTGTGGAGAATATATAACACGACAGTCGTGTGTACGATAGAAACCGGGCGACCGCGTTTCGCGTCATTGTTCATTACCCTTTCACAACTCGTTCCCACTGTCGTGCTCAAACTGGGGGCGACAAATTTTTCCGATGAACGTGGAGTTCAATACGTTAACACCACTTTACATGGTCTATCTGTGGAGAGGAAGGGGAGAATCGATTTAGTCATGAGTCGCCTATATAAAGCACTATT
The DNA here is from genome assembly GCA_008508345.1 of Paragonimus westermani. Lineage (NCBI taxonomy): Eukaryota > Metazoa > Platyhelminthes > Trematoda > Plagiorchiida > Troglotrematidae > Paragonimus > Paragonimus westermani. Next base: position 9,524 of record QNGE01009099.1, on the reverse strand, counting down.
ACTATCGTGAAGTGGTTCAACACCATTCTACTACTTTCTCAGCGCCAGTCATCATTGAAGAGTCTTGATCGAACGGAGGAATTGACGCATCTGTAAAATTAGCGTGTCTGATGGGAGTTCGTCCGAAGTGTCGGACACGTCTCGATGTCAATGCCAACATGTGAAGGCATACCTCGAGCATAATTTTGTGATAGTCAATGAAAACAATTTAAAGTGACCTGTCTGTCATCGAGTATTTTGAGATTTACACCCTAGCTCGTTCCTTAGGCAGTCTAAATTTAAACTGTTAATCAGCATCCCGACGTTTCAGCATTTCACTTTGCTGTCGTGTGGCTTGACAATGTGCGGTTAATCAGCATAATGTTTGTATATATACGCTCTCTACATTGTTGCGTATCGTCCAAGCCATTGTGAGCGAGTAGATTGTGCCGTTACCATGGTAACGGCACAATCTGCAGTTTGAACAATAAACCCCGGGAAGACACAGGATCAATAAAATGCTGGTTTAAAAGTGATGAAGGTGACATAGAAATAGATAATGAAGAGGTTCTTCTGAATGCTTGTGAAAGCTTGTGCCACCATAGCATTGGTGGGTTAACTATTGGAACATCTAACTTCCACTCCAAAAGTGCGTTCTCTATGCAACACTCATTTCCGATCCCCATATGATCCACTGGGCAATGAAGCTTTTCTACGACAGATGCGAGCACGGAACTTTGTCTTAGATGAACGGTTCGCGAGGTGTTCAAATTTTGACGTTTTTCAGGGAATCGACGAAATCCTGCGTTGGACTATGCCCAATCGTTCGCTGAATTTTGGGATTTTCCGCTCTCCCTCGCCAAAGCCGACCTATCTTGATATTTTCCCGGCGCACCTTTCATCCCCTAAAAGCGAAACACTCCAAAGATGCGTTTGGACATTCTTTCCGGAGTGACCTCGAACTGTTTAAAAATTTGCCCATCCTACGACCTTGTAGAAAGTAAATTAGTGTACCATCCCATTTGTTTGATACCAAACATGTGAAGGGACCAAATTATCTCCTTCTCTGCTGCGTGCGTCGAAGTTTTCACAAAGGACATTCATTTACGTTTTGACCTTGTCCTTCTTGACGGAAGGCTTCACGTTTTGCTACTAATTGCTTATTCGCCATTGTGTGGTTTGTAAATATCTGCAGTGATCACGCATAACTCAGCGTGCTTCTCACATATGCGTTGAGAAATATATATTATTATCAATTCTCGTCATACGTCTGTAATCTTAAGGATGCCACGAAAAAATGTGGGAACTTGGGACAGAGAGGACGGACAAGTCAACCGAGTGACCAAATGTCTTAGATATCGATGCATTTTGACCACCGAGCAGGCCAACCGCTGAGTAAGAGAAGCGGAGAATCAGCTGAGAGTAAATAGCCCTAAATAGCATATAAGGTGCAGACGGCCCGATGTAACTTGAAAAGCCGGATTGAGAGGCCAACCAAAATTAAAAATGTAAATGTGTAGAAACGAAGGGGAGAAGAACGGTCTGTAGAACTTCCTACGAAAAACAAGCCTGTGTAAACGTGTGCGCTTGCCCGAGGTAGCAACAAAGCAAGTAAGAACGTTGCAGGAGGCGGCAATAATATTAGACCTATAGAAATCCGAATGGTGGTAGACCAACAGATGGTTGCCTCTAAGAGATTACTGGCCTATAAGAGGGAGCCCAACAAGATGATGGAACAGCCGAGAACTAAAGGTGACAGCTTTGAAAGAAAAACACTGGAATACGTGGTAACTAGGACCTCGCATGAAAAAGGGGTCAGCAGGCGAAGATCAAGTGCTACGATGTTGTGATTACGCCAAAAAATATTCGTGTCCAGAGACGATTGCTCACGTTACGCAAGGGAAGGGGGAAGTTGACCCCTGTAGCAGCGGTTCCAAGGCTCATGTCCGATTCTCAAGACTCCGTCATAAGGACAGATTTCTGACTGCCGCTAAATTGAGCTCCCCCAACAGGACAAAAAGTGTTAGATCTAGTGGGTCGGTTGGATGGCAGAAGGATAACTTCAATAATAGTGTTATGCCCGCAGAGAGAAGCAGTGAATTTGGTGTCGTTAATCCTCCAGCTCACCAGAATGCCCGAGTTGCATGGCGATCTCGAAGACGGATGTTTGGATAAGAGGTGAAGTAGGAGGTGTTTGGTCCCAACTTCAGTCGGTCGGTGCTAAGGTCCGCCGTTCAGCAGGGTCCTGGGAGCACAAAAACGGTAAAATTCAGGTAAGCCACTTATTCGGGCCCGCAGATTTCATTAAATCGTGCCCAAAAAGCTTAGCCCGCTATCGGACGTGAAACCCAAGAGCGTTCCATCATCTAACGATGGGGAGACTGATGTGGGGGTTGCCATGAGAAAGAGTTATGTGAGTAAGATTTTGGTAACGGGTATACAGAACCTGGAATTATTTTAAGCGTCATCAGGTGCACCGTTAATTAAATGGTGGCTGACACTGGATATACGGGCAGAACGGTACTGCCCTGAGAATTTAGCTATTTGGACCAGACAGGCAGAACGGCACTTGGGTAAGGGTTTACGATCCCTGTGGCTCTCTGGGAACAGTGCTTGTGTACGTTCTGCGGACGTATGTTGAGCGATGCATGGATAACCATTGATGTCAAATATCGGGCTCAAATCAAGTCACTGAAGACGCGGTGCCATTATTATAACTGATACTATCAGGTACAAGAGACAGACCTCGATTTTATTGCATTTGCGCGACATAGTAAACGGGTTGACCGCAACAGCCCATCAAGGGTCCAAAGCAACGACGACTGCAAATACAGGCGACCGAAGGACAAAAACGAACTGACGAAGTTCGATCGGATCTGTTTGGTGTGCGTCCAAGTACCCGGCCTTCAGCAGCTTGTTGACGGTGTGACGGCGGTACGCATAAAGGCCGTATTCACAGGGGTGGAGAAAAGAGGGCGTCAACGAACTGCGTCGGGTCTGTGGACGGCTTGGTGAAACTCAATGGCTGGGTGAAGTGGGTTAGAGAATTTACAATTTTGGATAGGGGTTTTGAGAATAACAACAGATGGTCAGTCACCCAGGGTCAATGGAAGAAGTGCGACAGTGTCAGTTAAAATGCATTTTAATATCCGAAAATGTCCTACAACAAGATTGAACTCGGATACACAGCTGATTAGTTATGATAATAAAACAAAAAGAAGGGGTGAGCAGTTGACACTAGCTTTTCAAATCCCCGGTAACTGAGCAATCTCTGAAAACGGGGGATCCAATGCACCATGGTTAGATTATACAGTGAAGTGTGCTCCAGAAGATTCAAGATGGAAGGATCTTCTAAGGATTTTGCAGTCCAGGGCGTTAGTGTAGTGCACATGACAAGCTAAAATGTGGAGGGTAGGTTAAAACGCTGCCGTCGTTTGGCCGGTTATAATCAAATGCCGCAGTGACATCGGGCAAGTCACGCTGAAGTTGTCATTCGGCAACAGCGATCATGGGATTCTTGAGATAAGATCAGTCATGAAATGGGTAAAGCCATCCCAAGGTGTGGCAGATCTTTCATGGTGTTTACGTGCAGGAACTTTGTGAGGGGGCCGGTGAATTGAATTGGGATTTTTGTGGAAACGAGGTGGATCCATGTGTGATCAAATCTAGAAATAACCAGACGGTTTGGAGGAAGTAGTTGCTTTACTACAAAGAATGGAACGGAAGGAGCTCTTCTCTGGTTGAACGATGCGGCAGAGAATGATTAAACTTGAAGGAGTTTTTGCTAGCTATCGATCGGACGAGGATTCTATGGTAGCATGCTGTCAAGCTGAGGGCACGGTCAGTTTACAGCGTCTGCTGTTTTCAATAATATGAGAAATTAAGAAAGGGCGCCAAGGGAACTCTTTGAGGGGCATGATGTAAAGGTGGAGTATATCAGGGTGAAAAGAGGATATCAAATTTCATGTTGGATAGCCGCCAAGATCGGATAGACCAGACCAATCCATACTGAATCTGTTGATCGAGACATTGGCCGGGCCACCTAGTGACTTGCGGAACAGGTCTTCACAATTGTTTTGTCAGTGGGGGTACTGGGAACTGACCGTAGTTGTCCCTTTCCACAAGGGAGGTAGCAAACATGAAACAACTAGTTACAGGCCGGTAATCTCCCATTTGCGGTACTGAAGGTCTTAGAAAGGATAATCACCGGTGAAATAGTGGCTTTACATAAGGCAATGCCGTTTCTACACATCAAGATCATTTCATTAGAAGCTCACTGTGAGCTGCCAACGTGTTGCGCTTTCTTGACAAAGTTACCGAAGTGTCAGCAAAAGCAGATGTTAAGTTCTGTTAGCTTCACTTCCAGGAGACTTGGTTTGGTGAATCATCAACTGTTTCTCCCGAACCTGAGATTGCGTGGCGTAACTCCATAGTTGATCGCTGGGATCAGGGAGTCCACTGTGAGTCGGAAACACTATACAGAATCAGAGCGTACTAACTCAAGCCAGGAGCAAGAATGCAGTGCAGTGCCGCAGGGCTTTGTCCCAGCATCCCTATTGTGTCTGATACATACGAGTAAGGCGGAGTTATTTCTAAGCTGCTCGTAGTGAGCATCTGCAGATGACACATAGGTAGCTAGTGATACCTCATATCAGGAGGCAGATAGAATGCGGAAACGGTTCAATAAGTGTAAACTGCCTTGTCAACATGGCTGAATACAAACATCTATTGTGGAATGAAGAACGAAACGGTATAAGCTGGATAGGGAACTAAGCGAGCCAGGTCTTGCTGAGGAAGTTGGTGTTCATGTAATATTCAGGTGTTCAAATCACAACTGACTCCATAGCCGGTAGGCAGTGCTTATAGGCCGCAAGGTGGGCGAACGGGCGTTCACTTAGTTGAGAAGAGGGGTTGCGAGAAGAAAAGTGGAGGTACTGATGCCGCTGTAAAACTCGTACGCTATACAGCGCCAAGGATAATGTAAAACGAACAAAAATCCCGACCCTCGTGGAGGACAGGAAATTACTAAGCCAGGCACAAGGAAGGTATACTGGAGTGTTCGGGGAGGATGAAGCGGAAGGGCTTACACATCAAGACTTCTCCCCTCTAAAGAGTTATTCCGCCTGTTAAATAGATTAATCGCTATTGTTTTGAACCCTGTTCCTTTCGCATTCAATGGGTTCTTGCTTTCCACTGCATACCCTTGCTTACCTATACCCTCAGCTTGAATAATACGCGACTCGTTGTATTCCATCGTCTTCACGTGAATGATTAGTGTTGGACTTCGTGGATTTGAAGGATTCAGTGTCATGGCTTGTTGCAATTTTTCTCCATTTGAGTTTCATTACCTTTTGTGCCTCAGCATGTGATCGATAACAACCTCGCTTGTACGACTAATTCGTAATCGGGATCGTTCGCTCAGCGGGCTGAGGATTCAGCAGGCGCTTGCCGTATTACGAGAGCAACCATTCGGAATGTGAGTAAACTAGGCGGCGTATCAGTAGAGATTCGGGATTAACAGTGCTTTGTGGGCTCCGTGTGCGAGGAAGTCATAATTACTCTCTGGTTGGCTGAACCATATCGGTTGATACATTGCCGCGGCCGAACGGACCGGAGTTGATGCACGTGACGGTAAGGTGCACTCCCCTAGTTATCAACCACCTGGCGACTCCCCGAGAATGAGTGTGCAGATAACCTCGCTCTCTGCGCTTCTGTCCGTGGAGGACAATCCTGATCAATATCCCCACTACTTGGATGCCACCATCCGGGTGACTCGTATGAATGATGCTGTCAAAGGGTTGTTGGATGTTCCTAATACTCCTTCCTCACTTCACTCCCTGTCCATGACCTGCTGTTCTAAATTTTTCTGTCGTTACAAAGACGCGTTTGATTTTCACCAGTTGTCTACTATTCCACATGCTTGTGATAATTTCGGGGCACCTAGAGGGAATCAGAGTTAGCGCTCAAGGGTTGCCGTAGGGACGGTGGTGACCCATTGAAGAAGTTAGACGGTGCATCTAAATTTTTTAGCTTTGCTCCGAGGTATGACTCGCGATACACCTGAGCGAAATTTGGCAGTGGACGATGGCCCCCTTTAGGAAAACATGCGCCTAAATGAATTAGAGATGAAGTAGAACTGGGTGCACTTGAAATTTCAGAGAAGGTTGAGGGGGGTCTACGTTTGGTGGTGCTGGATGGTCAATTCTTTGGGCTATTTACGCAACCTGGTCGTGCGTGTAAACCCACCAAGAAATTAAACTAGAGCCTCTTGGCTGGTTTGTCATAAAGTTCGAGCTGAGGCAGCCGTCGAACTTTGCTTACTCTTGCCAAGCGATGTAGGGTTCAATGAAGTCACTGGAGTGCTGAGAAAGCGAAGTGAAAGGTCTCAAGGAATGATTCAAGCCGTTACCAGGGACCAGTTTAACCGTCGAAGGTTCAACATAGAAGAACGTCAGGATTTGCAGCGTTTAATCACCCGGATGAGAAGATAACATTTGACCTTATCTTAGCCGAACCACCCGCCTGCCAAATACCGTTCAACCAATAACCTGTGTGCTGTTGACAGAACTCCTCGCCCGTGCAAGACGAGTGGGCGAAAGTTGTCAACTTTACCGTAAACGTTGGTCTAAAACCTATGCGGAGTATGTTTTCATAGGGAGGTTGTTTCCGGTTTCACTTGACTTGTATGGTCAACTTATCACCCGATCGAACCAGGGTCAGAGCAGTGAAACCGACAAGGTACGCTATCACCGGGATTGTAGAAGGATGCCCCCTGTGTCAGCCTTCGTAGGAACAGTCAATAAACCGCACCATTCTGCAGCTTGTAGTAGCCATCATGGTTTACGGAGGTTCGGAGAACTGAGAGGCATGTCACTGTTTTGAAATGGAGAACGAACGGCGCTTTCTCGTCACATTGCTAAACCACTCTACCAGGTATCAATTATTCCGTGTTTGGCGTTTAAAGCATGCTTATGGGTGGCGAAGTCGCACCCTGAAGCTCAAATATCTGACGCCCCCTAGACCTGAACTTAACTCGAGAGATTTAATTGTACTGCTACCCACTTGGACGTTAAGGGGTTCGACTTAGTCTTGTCTTCGACGGAATTTTGATTGCGGTAGAGTCGCTTGGATCTTCTGAATGACGAATCTGGTACTACTGCTATGGGTGGGCGTTTTGCCTGGCGATTGGGGCTCCCATTGAACATACGAATGCTTGGCATTCATACAGTGAATAAGGTAGACACTATCAAGTGCCAAGAGGTGGGACTGAAAATTTCCCTTAGGTGTTGCATGTGGAGTCGCTGACGGTGAATGCTTTGCTGCCAAATGACTTCTGGTTGCAAGAGTCTAAACTATATTCGAAGCGGAAGTTCGGCGTTGGCCTTGCTTGGACGTTAAGCCATTCACTTCACTGTGGAAAGACAAAGTTGGCTGACTAATAGGCTCTGATATGCTGTTGACACATTGTATAATCGACCAGCCGATAGGGAGCGGACGTCAGTCATACACTGTAGTGATCAGCTAAGGATGGAATTTCTTGGGCCCCATGTAGCTGTCGACAGGCAACAGAGCTAAAGCTCAGGTCTTATGGGGTGTTCGGCTGGAGCGATTGACTCAGAGCACGCACGACATAGAGTTTGTTGAACGCGGATTGTTTCACAATGAGGCAAACTACTTTGAGGGTCAGACTACGCATACTATAGGGTCCACTGCCATGCTCAAGGATAATCGGTACGAGATTAACACGACATGGCAGTCTGACAGTATAGGACTTTCTTTATCGACATTTGAACTAAAGTCCTGCAAAAATCCAACCCAACCCCGTCCCCCGAAGTATTTATCCCTCTGAATTCAACCTCCCCTTTTTCTAGACGTTTACTAGACCTTGACCTAAACGATTCTGTTTTATCGCGTCAATTTGATGGTTGTGCGAATAGCCAGCTATCAGTCATCGTACTCTGCTTGAGTGGTGCGTGCATCCCTTTCTTGGAGCTCGGCTCGTCCCCATTGTTTTGAACCTGCTTACTGATCGGAAGAGCACTTTTGGGTATGTATGCTTTATTATGTGATCATAATTCATATTCAGCCCGCTCAACAGCAAATTGTAGCCCGTTCCCCGGAAACGATCTGTCGATCGAAACTGTTGAGATTATCTGGATCTTCACCTTGATAATTTGTTCAGTAGTACCTTGGCATTACGATCCAATCTTCTTTCGAATATTTGGGATTATTGGTTTACCGCCACGCGTTGTTCACTGTCTTCGTGGAAGATCGTACACTTCCTATTAACTGATGGATGGCTGAAAAATTCTCGAACTTATTAGACAAGTGACTTTCCCACGACACCGCACTGTCTCTTTAAGGCATATCAGACTAAAGGTTATGTGCCGGGAGTTGCCACCAGCAATGGTGAAACCACTTGAAGGTGATACTCGTGCCTGTGTGTTCAGTAAATCAGCGGTTTCTGAATATAAGTTTTGAGTGCCGGACGCGGAATAAAGCACAAATTTTTGTAATATTACAGAAAGTCTCAACCGGCGCTCGACGTCATCCATACAGGGAAGTGGATAACGAGATTCAAGATCCGATCGTCGAGCGCGACAACTGGGTGGCGGTGCATGTGGCGCCCTTGGTGGGCGTAGACCCACTAACATACAAACAAACGCAATAACAACAATGCAACAAGCGGAAGACAGACCAAATGTCCTTACGATTCTACGTATATGTGAACTAGGCCATTGGGACGAATTTCACAAATCGTTTAGCAGGTAGATTGGGGTCATCTCCAAATCACCTCAGTGCATACACCAGCACTGGATGTTGAATCCTAATGAACCTGTGCGGTGAGATAACGTGACCTCTCTCCAGAGGAAGTCCTGCTGTCACAGCCAGCTCAAACAAACTGATCGTCAGGTGTTTTGTCACGCTTCTGCTAATGTTTACCACCTCTGACTTCAGATAGGGGAAAAACATTTCCACCGAAGAAGGTTTCCGGAAGAGAGTTGTCTACGCAGGTGGGACTTCAGATTTCTATGGTGGGGCGATGAACCAGTATCTGGCCCAACGGTCCATCCATTCGGTGCTACTTGTCCACCTTTCTGCATGTCACATGCGCTCAGGAAGAGTTCAGTCGGCAATAAGCATTGCCCTAGCAAACGGATCGGTGAGATTGTGAACGACGGTTCTTTTTTACGACTGCCTGGCAGCAGTATGTACGTTTGAGTGTGCCAGATTTGTCGCGGCTGGCTTACGTGGATTGCTATTTTGGAACATGTTCAAAGTGGCAAAATGGACGTTCAACAGGGCGCAGGCTCTGGAAGACACCCCGATGATTCAGAGAACATTCGTGTCAACAGCATCCTGTCTCGATGACTACGATCACCAGAATTAAGTCAAGCCGAAATGAACGTGTCGAACGACCGATTTGGGCTTCGCACGTCGCTAACAGAGAAGCGGTTCATTCACAGAGTCCTACTGGTTTGTATCCCGTTGGCGTACTGCCCGGTGAGATTCATCGCTCTTTTTATACCTGGTGGTCAGAAGTT
>QNGE01009098.1:0-14058 GCA_008508345.1 Paragonimus westermani | reverse complement strand
CGGTTCATCTTGAGGAGGAATTGAAACGGCAGATGCAGAACATGCAGAATGAAGATGTTACCGAAGAAGCCAACAGTCTGTGTAACTCGCCTGTTCTCTTGGCAAAGAAGTCCAACTGGAAGCACCGCTTTTGTGTGGAATTTAGACGGCTGAATGAGGTGGCACAGAACACAGTCGTACCAATACCGTCCGTCGCTGGTGTTTTTGACTAGCTACAACAGGCGAAGTTGTTCACAGTTTTGGACTTACGCTCCTGATACTGGCAGGTACCAACTAAACCCACGGATCGTGAGAAGACCGCATTCACGGTAAGCGAATAACAGTATTAGTTCAAGCGCACGCCGTTTGGCTTATCCGGGGCACCGTTCACATTTCGACGTTTGATGGTTCAGTTGGTAAAACGACTGGATAGTGTGGCGGTACATGAAGATGATATCGTAATATACAGTAACACGGAATCGGAGCATGCTGTCCATATAGATACTGTCTTGAATCACAGTAAGAACTCAGGACTCCCGATCAATGCCGACAATTAGCAACTCGGACGATCATCGGTGGTGTTACTGAGACACAAGGTGGGCCTAGGTGAAATCAGGCCTCTGCCGGAGAGAATATTGAAAATAAGATAGGTCGTGGCTCCGAATTACTAAACGAACGCCGTGACACTTTTTGGGTCAAACAAGTTACTACAGTCGGTTCGTGAAAAATTTCCACTCCATTACATCGCCATTGTACGAAACTGCCTGTCATACAGCAATCTGTCATTAACCTAAGTGGATCAGTGAACAAACTCTAGATAAATATTCTAGCGCGTAGAACGTAAAATTCGGCATCCAGATGTAACAGATTGAACAGTGTTCAGAGTGGAGTATACATGAAGGATTCCATACACAATCTTCATTTTAAATCATACAGTCGAGGCAGCCAATGATTACTGTTGACAAGTAACTATCCGCACGCCGTTGAACATGAGCAAATCGGTCCAAAAGTAGTCGTGATATAGGAAAGGATAGAAATGAGGAAGGGCTTTCCATCCGACAAGACAGAGTCAGTGCTTAATATACTTATATTTATACAGTGAAAGCTTCGTTAATAATGGAAAGGGAATAAAAGAATTTTTGAAGGACGGCACTGCCATTGGAACAAATCCGGAATACGTGTTGCGCCGTCCTTTTATGCAGTGTGTTAACTTGATAAAAGGTGTTTAAGCCAACATCTCTTGTTTGGCAGCCGTTTTTACTACCGTGCTGTGCAAATCAGCAGTTCAACAGGCTAGCCCGATGGGCTGGTGGGTAACATACGACAAGTCAAGTCCGTTACGTCTATCAGCGAGCAAACTCTATTAACTGATGCATTGGTTAAGCGATCAAGCAGACAGTGGAAACTGAGGTATCCGGCAATTCTCCTCTTCAAGTGTTTAAAACGAATTTACAGATTGTGAGTAATTCAACGTTTTCATGGGCCACGATGAATCAATCGATATACATGTATCTCGCTGTCGAATACAGTAATTGAGCGAAAAGCCGAACGAGGTGATGAATGACCCTCTTGGCGGTTAGTTGAAGCAAAAATGCAGTACAAACCGATTTGTTTATGACATGAAGGTCCATCTGAAGATCCACTTTAGGGGGCGATGGAAAAGTGGTTAGACCTGAACCGACTGACTCCATTTTGCGCCTATATCATAGCAGCACAATTTGCGGGCGATGCGCCCTTAGTCCCGATGAATGCCTTGTGCTGTCGGAAGTCAGAACTAAGCTACTTGACCTAATTGACACTTATAATGTGTTTTTCTTAAACAGACATTTTCTGGTTTCATTCTTTCAGTATCAGGCTCATTCAAGCTAATCGTTATTGTTTATCGTTTCATGGAGTGACCATTCTCATTCGCCCGCTTCCCGTTCCAGTAATGCGACAGGGTAAGATCAGTGGTCTTCCAATTATAAATGCATCCCCACGGTTTTGTTGTAGAAGTTATTTTTGATACGATAGTAAGCTATGTCGTTGCATTTTCACAACAGGCCCAGATTCTGAAACAAACCGAGAGAGAAGAGTAATGCGATTAGGCATTGCATGTGCGAATTAGTAGTCCCTGTCAAGAAGAGACTAAACTTTGGCACATTCCTACATGTGCATGACGATGACTTTCTGAGCCAAACTGGACAAGGTGATGATCACATCTACGGGACTACAAATGTCAGGTAGTTAGGTTGGAAGAATGCTGTCATAAACGACAGCAGGTCCTGTGAACCACCACCTCAAAGTGCAAATGTTGGCTGGAAAAAAATCCTCCTTCTTAGAGTTGGACGTCCCGACAGGAGCTCAGTACACAGATCTTCATAAATCGCAACGTTACTACTACGTCGGAATGTACCTGGATTAGTGAGAACACACTACGGATATTCTTACCCAACTCAGCTCTTGGACCCCTTTCAGCCCCCATCTACAGTCATCGTCCAAAAGGTCCCACAACACATACAGACAGTATTAGTAACATTGTTTAAGTTCCCTCCAGCTTCTAAAGCCCAGCTTCCTGTTCCAGTCATTCCGTGCTTTGGCTGAGTACCAATCAACAGGTAATTTGTACTGAAATTCTCTAACCTGGTTATAATTGACACCCAAAAGTCGGACCGCATGAGTTTAGCGTGAGTTAAGCGATGAGTCGATGATTACCGCGCTCCGGGGAGGTGAATGCTCCGGTTAGCGGTTTCGTACAGTGTACCAGCCAGTAAGACAGAACAACGTCGTGGACATCGAATGTTGGCTCAGACACCATCTTATAGCCGGAATGTCCGGACAAACACCGGAACTGCAAAAAGAATGGACGATAACACCAACACCATTTCGGCCAAAATATATATCACAAATCAGTCTGACGAAGCAACGTGGCACAACCTCGACAAGGAGTTGACAAACACTAGTTTTAAGATGTCTGCTTGTTGTACCCTTCCTCTGGACGTTCGAGAGTTTTTTATTTACTGTTCGGTCAGTTGCGCACATTCTCAATTTTACTAGGTGTGCCAGTATAAAAAACAGTGAAACCTTTTTCCACCCTGTTAATTTCTCTTGCTTACCATTTCGTTCACTCTCTGCCAACTGGTCTAGTCCTATCCAATCCTGTTAAACGTAGTACTCGGGCTTCTCCCGAATCTCATTTCTAGTAAGCATTCTAAAAACTTTATAGACCGCTAACCAAGGTAACATTGCCCCGGTTGCAAGGTTGTAAGGCAGCAATTCCTGATAGCTCCCAATTCACTCGGTGCTTCTCAAATATACACAAAACTCACGGGTATGTCCAAATAGCAATCTAAAAGAGGATTTACCTTCAAGTTGGGAACCATAATGATGTGTCGCACAGCATGTATTCAGATGCACTTTTCCAGCACCCACCAATAACGGTAGCACTAGACTCAAGTCTCCTCCTTGTTAAGGGTTATCAATAGTATACGTTCTCAATTGAGCTCCAGCCTGAAATCCAGCAGCCCGGTTTGTGAGCCGAGCGTGGGGAGCTTAGGTGTGATATTGTGGTGGATTGTCAGGTCGGAGGTGCGAGTTTTCGAACGCTCGACCGAATACCTCAACGCGCGGGAGGTACGTTCAAAAGCCTGCCACAATCGCATCAAGAACAACGTGCGCGACCGGATGAGTCATCGCTCGACTGGATCGGACGAACGGGCGAGGCAGGCGAAATACGACAGACGGCCAGATCGGAGGCGTGGTTTTTCCAACATTCAGAGGAACATCTCGACACGATGTTGGAATACGGTCAAGGCCAACATTGGGTGGATGGCGGAAAGCACGAGCAGCCGGACGAGCCATCGCGCAACGAAATCGGACAAACAGACGAGGAATGGCAAGCGGAAAATCCCCCGATAGAAGGCGCCGATCACACACGTAAACCGGTCAGAAGTGCACACGACGTGTGAACGGAAACCGGGGGGTGTTGCGGGTTGTTATTATGACTCATAAACGAGAGAGAGCGCGTTGCATGTGACTGGCGATTTGGACAATAAAGACTGTGCTTTATTGGACGCCTTCTCGCTACAATATAACCAAATATTCACATTGAAATCACTGGCAACCAGTTGTCTCAGTCAATCCAGGTGGAATATTTAGTCAATCTTTTGACAGTACAGAACCATCAGGTAGTTCGACAAAGAGAAAAACTCTAGTTCGGTGGCTCTACTCAGCTAATTGACTCAACTCTGAGTCAAATTCGCCCTCTAAATGATATTTATACTGCATAAGCCACAATTCACAGTCAGTCGCGTTCAGTTTCGGATTCCTATGAATGAGGAAACGATCCAAAGAGCATCACAAACTGCAGATAACCAGTAGAAATTAGTATTGAATCAACTACCGGATAAAAAAGCATGGGGTCAGATTAGATTACAGTCAACTCTTGTTGGCGAGAACGGTATAAACATTATGATGATGAAACGACATTAGGTTGCAATTTCCGTGTCATAAGTAAAAAATGACGAACCTATTTGCATTGCACGTGTGGCATTGGACAACATACGGTAATGTTATCTCAACCTCGAAGTCACATGTATCCTAGGCATGTAACTGTCTTAGTGCACGATCCTCCAAAGTGGTAAAGAGGGGATGTAACGATCAACACCCATCTTTAAAACTGCAACGAACAATTACGCAGTGTGAGGTATTCAGATATGCACGATTAAAAAGTACATTCATAAACTCGTTTATGATGAGGCGTAAAATGATTCGTACTGCAGAATCTGTTCGGAAAACGGAAGCCTGAATAACGTTCCCACAAAAAGTCGCTTTCCAGACGTACTTGTTAGCACAATACTGCACCCATTGTGACAATTTTCACAATCGCCCGTGCCGCCTGGGTAAAGTTTAATATTTCTATGTTCCAAAACTTTCCAGGCTTACGATGAATGTCCACAATGTAACCTTTTGTACAAAATGACGAAAAGACCATTTTTGTGAAAAGTAACATGCCAGATCTTTTTAATTTCTATCCGTCTACAGCGTACCGAAGTTGGGAGTTATGCATGGACGAATGATATTAGGGCGCATCTTCTGAATTCCAGGTCTTGAATAGAAACACCACCCGTCACGGGTTCGGGAGGCATCCGGCGAACTGAACTGACGGGGACTACTGCAGAAGGACTCCAACAAAACGTTCTTTTCTGAAATACCTGTCAGTTTACTTTATTCGTAACTTTGTTTATATTGTCACCCGTTCGCCAGTATTGCTGTGTACTCTCTGAACTTCATAAGGCCGTCAAACAACGGAGACACATGTAGAACGTGGTTTCTGAAACCGGACAAAGGCGCTGACATCATAATCTTGAATAAAGATGTTTACGTGACGAAAATGTGCACCGTCCTGACTGATGATAGAAAGTTCAAAGCTGACCGCAGGCCAGATAACATTTTAGTGGAGAAACAAATATCGAGGAAGCTGCAAATTCTTTCACTGCATGGCTACATAAATGAATGGGAGTATAAACAGTTGAAATCGGTTGGAACCCATACAACACGAATGAGAGGAACATTTAAATTGCACCAAGCCGGTGTCCCCTTGTGCCCTATCATCGCCATGGGTGATTCAGCTTCCCACAAATTTGCTCGATGGCTACTTCAGCTCCTTGTCCCATCCGTAAAACCCTCAGCTCCCGTTAGCTGGAAAATAATTTTGAACTGTGTGGTATTTTGGAGAACATCTCAGTTAGTTCCGCACTTGACGTCGAATCACTATTCGCAAACGTTCCATTACAAGATACAGTTGATTATCTATGTAATTTTATCTTTATTCATAATATTTCCTCATCCATTCCTGTCGGCTATCTTGAAGAACTGATTCTTATGCGTACGGAAAACATTCGATTTAAGCTCGATGAATGTGCTTATAAGCAAGTTGACGGTGTAGCAATAGGTAGGCCGCTGAGTTCAACACCGACTGATGTTTTTCTTGGAATGGTCGAACATGGACTGTCGGATTGTATTGACCGTTCATTGATTCATAAACGGTGTAGATGACATTCTAATATTCGTCTATTTTCATCATTTTAGGACTCTTTTACATCAGTTCAACTTCACTTACCGAAATTTCCGTNTGGTCGAACATGGACTGTCGGATTGTATTGACCGTTCATTGATTCATAAACGGTGTAGATGACATTCTAATATTCGTCGATTTTCATCATTTTAGGACTCTTTTACATCAGTTCAACTTCACTTACCGAAATTTCCGTATCACCTATGAACAAGAGTTAGATAACTCACTACCATTCTTATACATCCTTATTTCTAGGCGCTTAGACGGTACACTCAGTAGGTCTGTTTATCGAAAAGTCACATGGAATGGGCAGTACCTACAATTCTCTTCATTTGCGCCCGTGGCTTACAAACGTAGTTTGGTGCGAACTGTTTTTCACCGAGCAAGGAAACTGTGCACGGCTGACAGCCTAAAGTCTGAAGAGGAGCTCTTGAAGAGTGTTCTGTTTGAGAATGGATATCCGGTCGAATTTACTGAAACTTATTGCAAAGAACGAGTGGATACCTCCCAACCACAGATGGCGCCGAAAAAGCAGGTTTTTATCAACATTCCTTACACAGGTCGCCACAATATCACCAATGTAAATCGAAACCTGAAATCTGCCATTGATCGTACATATCCCGCAGCGGAATTGCACTTGTTGTTTTCCACCTGCAGGATGTCTCCACTGTCCCGATTTTTCTTTCTAGGAAAATTCTGCCTCCCACTTTACCTACCAGTTCACCTGCAGTTGTGGTGACTCACACATTGGCAGAACGGATCGAAATTTACGACAGAGGCAGGCGGAGCACATCCCGAAGTGACTGGTGTAAACAATGAATCAAGGCGGGTCAGCACATCAACACCCGAACAGAAATCCGGCATAATCGGTCGCGAAAAACCTAATCGCAACAGGTTGACCCTGTCATTTCGTTCATGGTCCTATTGCACAATCGAAACCCTAGATTGTTGGCGTTCATCGAGGCAATGTTGACCAAGAGTCACGCACCGGCCCCTTGTTGGCAAAAGATGCTGACGCAATCAATTTGGTTGCCGTGGCAGTGTGTCCTGATTACAACTATGTGATTTTCGTTTATTCCATTGTTTTGACGCTATACCTCTAACATAAATAACCGAATGTTTTATGTAACCGACTGGAGAGAATAAAAGAAATGCTTGCATCTCGCAATGTATGCCCTCCTGCTATCCTGATGAACTGGATAAAGGGAACTCAGTGTTTCGCTTGATGATAATGCGATGAAATGTCTTCGGCTGATGAACCGAAACGTGGGTTCGTCAAAGCCCTGAACATATGATGACGGTAGCGCATGAGTGTTGAGGTTAAGAGAGAAAACAGCTTGGCATCGCCTATTCATTTCGCTGATCACACTGTCACAGCAATCTTGAAACCCCTGATTATATATGGAGCGACATAGCGGCCGCAAAGTGGATGATACCTCCAACTGGAGGTAATTAGAGCATGCAAGGGGACAATTTTGGGAAAAATTTTATTCATTTTTTAGGTTGTTTGTGTTCACAAATAATATCTGATTACGTTATTGAAATACACCATGCACACGAGCCAGTTTCATAAAGATGTGTTGAGACTCTAAGGTTTTTATAGCGAACTACGTCCAAGCTTGAGATTAGAAACCTGTTCTTAGGCGCTTAGTGGGAAACCAATAGGGACATCAGAAGCATATTATATCAAACAGTGGCCTAGGTTGAAAGTTCACACCAAAACTTGATGCTGAAAAAGTCATACACGAACACGGGATATAATCAAGGTTATACTCTAGAACGCAATACAGTGGGAGAGGTTTCACCCTAACCGAACTATTCCTACCAAAACATGGAAACCGACTTTAAGTTACTGAAGGCAGAGTTCCGAGACTTCTAAATGACAATTATCTATCCATCACAGACCGTTTGACAACTGTGGCTTTCCATGGGGTCATATTAAATAAGGTATTAGTCCGTATGTGTGCTGATTTCTGTATCATTACGTGATACTTGTGAAGGGACCTATAACGCTGCGCACAACAAGCCAAACATAAACTGAAAAACTGAGAAATCACAGAAGGTGCGGTTTGGCTACATGTTGATGAACATTTGGCTTTCATCCAATTGTAGCGACCTCCTGGAATAACTTAATTACTGCTGCCATTCTGTAGCAAAATTTGACACTTCCTGTCGAGGCACGTTTGTTTAACCTAATTGTATGTCATACTTCCGCTAATGGGAAATTACTCAATTCTCCGTTCCGCGCGCTACACGCAGGACGCCTGTTGGCTGTACAGTTACTTTTTCCTCTGTCGTGGCAATATATACATATTACTGCGCTGTTTGTTGTCTTCTGAATTATTGCTACCGGGTAAATCATCGAACCTGGATTGAAGTTTCGTGGGAGAGTCACATACAACTATTACGTCAGCCGCTTTTCTTAAAGGTACCCTTTTACTCGATTCCTTCTCAGTAAAAAGTAATCGTGTCTCGACTGATCCACTAAAAAGCAAAGTGCGTGAAATACACACAATCACCTACCAACGGATACCTCATAACCACTTAGGTAGCCACGGTTGCGAGTGAAGTTCGTGACAAATCCCGTCTTTTGCACAGGACGTAGTGACCATGATGAATGGTACTTTTGATAACCGCATTCCATCGCACATTTTTGATAATTTTGGCATTCTTACCTACCTTCATTCTAGTCAAGCTAGCAATCTGCAACATCCGTCCCGGGACTGA
Organism: Paragonimus westermani; assembly: GCA_008508345.1. Classification (NCBI taxonomy): domain Eukaryota; kingdom Metazoa; phylum Platyhelminthes; class Trematoda; order Plagiorchiida; family Troglotrematidae; genus Paragonimus; species Paragonimus westermani. The sequence continues at coordinate 5,297 of QNGE01009098.1, read as the reverse complement.
AACACAACTCGCCCGGTGCCTCGCTAACCTGACGTGCTTTCTCTGCCGTTTTTTGGTGAACCGATTCCGTTTCATTATTTTGCCCTGCGCTTCCGAGACAGTCATTTTTATGTCCATATATATGTATTTGGTAATGTTAATTTTATATCACCGGTTTAGCCATTTCTCACTGTGCGCTATTTTTTACTATTCTAAGCTTCCCGAGTATCCCCACGGTAGCCATAGTATTCCCACCACTACTAAAAATAGACCTTATCCTATGGTTCATACACAAAAAGTAGGAATTCTGCAACAATCAACTTTTTCTACCCAGACGAAACCCAGCTAGTTGGTGTCTCGTTTGTTCATAGGGGTCACGACACAACTTCGAGACGTGTTATTGAACCGGTCTACAAAAAACCCTCAGAAAAGCGGCAATCACGCGAGTCACCTCATCGGAAAAGAGTCAACTGCAGCAGCTTTTGGAAAGCTGAATATGGGTAGTAGGCACCCAACGACCTAAATCCGGAATATGCAACAAATGTTAGGCGTGTTACACATGGACGGGTCTATTCTTCAGGAATTGTGGAAAGGCACTATCGACTACTGTATCTATTCATCATCATCAGTATCACAGACAGCAATGCATCAGTGGTTTTCACTCAAGTTTGACTGCCACACAGCCATGAAGAAAAAAGTAAATTCTGTTTAGGAAGGAAAGAGGGACAAAGAAGGGGACGGGAGGAGACATAACTACTAAAAAACTGCTGGGTCTGTATCCCAACGTACCGCATCAAGGTGCCTACACCTCGCAAACAAACAGACTGTAAGTGAAATTTAAGTGTCATCAGCTTTTGTGCGGATTTGAGATTTTGTTTGACAATCACTACCAAATACCTGCTTCTTAACCTCTCTGTTGCTTACGCGTTTGTGCCATCCGATACCAGCGACCGAAGGCAGACACCGGCAGTCAAATACTCAAGGACGGTTCAAGTTTTTTTCCATGAGCAGCCATTTTCCGCTGCCGTAAAGTAACAGTCTTCAACTGTCGCCTTGTACACCCGACCTTTTGTTACGACCCCCTGAGAGAGGAAGGCAAGAACGGACAGGAAGACCGCGAGCAGTATCACGATCACGAATGAAACGCAACGATATCGCAAACGATACGAATAATCGGAACGCAAGTACTCGGACCCAACTCTCGCAACTTAGAACCCCCCAACAAGAAAGGAAAAAGACGGCCTTCAAACGAGCTTTATTTGCTGCTCAGCCCGAAGGCAAAACAGTGGCTCAAAACGGCTGTATTTATAGGTTTTCGGTGGCCTTGGTCCTAGGACACTGAACGGGCCAATCAGAAGCAAGCGCGCGAACTCGAATCTTCCAGAATGATGGCGGGCATTCGAGTTCTCAAAATCGAAGCATCTATTTCCCTTGGGAAATATAGCGAGTTTTTTGGGAAAAAGTGCTTTTCCCAACACCTCCCCTGTTGAGACTTATTGGTACCGCCGTTTTCGTGGGTCGAGCTGCATTGGACAAGTGGGCTTGCGTTTTCGGTCCGTCCATCGTCTTGGTTGCAAGGCAATCAGCTCCCTGTTCGGTCTCGGCGTTGAGGTCGCTGGGGTAACGGTCGCGGGAACTTGCTGTGTTGGGCGCTTGATCTCGAAAGTGTCGAGAAGTAAGTCCAGTGGCATTTGGTTCTCTGCTCGCCCAGCGTTTGCGGAATAGCGTGGGCGAAGTTGGTTAGCGTGGCGCACCCATATGTCGCCTCCGACGTTGACGTCGTAGAGGACCGAGCCGCTCTGATGCTTGACCGTCGCTGCTATCCAGTGGGAGTGACCTGGCCGATAATCTCTTGCGTAAACTAGATCACCGACGGCAAATCTACGTCGGGGTAGCAGCTTCTTATCTTCGGGAGGTTTTTCTACTGGCAGCATGGCGTCGAATGTGGTCCTCAGCTTGCGGCCCATGAGAGCTTCGGCGGGTGAAAGTCCACTGGGAATCGCCGGATTCGGGGTGGTTCTGTAAGTGAGCAAGGACCTTTGCAGCACTTCTTTGGTCGGTCCCTCCCCGCGAGATTTCATACGAGCTCTCTTGAATGTGTCGGCGAAGCGCTCGGCTTGACCGTTCGATTGTGGGTGGTACGGTGGCTTCGCTGTAGAGGACTGCAGTCGATTGCAAATATGTGTGATTGATAATTCTGTCAGGCCGAGTTGTTCAAGCCAGTCGAGACCAAGTAGATTGAGATTTGCATCGGAGAGGTAACAAACTCCATCAATGGTCTTGTTCTTGAAACTGACACGACAATGCAATTGCCCAGTTAATTGCACTGTACCACCACAGGCACTGGTGGCGGAAAGGGATGTCAGCTGGACTGGCGGGCGGCCAATTGCTTTCCACAGGCGATTGGAAATGATTGTAATATCGGATGCAGTGTCGAGCTGCAGACGAGCTGGGTGTCCGTTGATCAGTACGGACACAAACTTCCTGCGTGAAACGACATCGACTTTGAAAGAGGTAAGTAAGCTGTTGGACCTCGTACTTGGTTTGGAGTGAGGTGGGCGTGGCCGCTTCTTAGTTGTGCGTTGACTGCCCGGAGTACGTGATTGACAATACCCGTCTTTGTGGCCCACCTTTTTGCAACGCTGACAGCGGTGTTGCTTGAAGGGGCAGTAACGCGTGTAGTGCCATGCGCCGCAGTGCCAGCATGGAGAGGGCGGCGACTTCTTGGAGGGAGGGTTCCTTGGGCGGCTCGTGTGGGAAAGTTGTTGCTTTTGCCTTGGATATGAAACTGTGTTGACAGAGGTTGTGGACTGAGCAGGATTCTGGACCAAGGCAGAGTCGTGTTTCAGGTTCAGCAGTCGATGACCTTCAGTGGTGAGATCCTGAAGGGTAACTGACTCGTCTTGTTGGATCCGATTGAGCAGGCGTGTACGGAGGTCAGCATCATTGGGGGACTGGAGGCCGCAGACAAAGATGAGGCATTTGAATTGATCCTCCGTGAGGGAGGATAGCTTGAACTTCTCGCATTCGCGATTTACGATGCCAGCATAGGTGACAAGATCATCCGAGTCCCGTTTGGTCAGCTTGAGGCAGTGGTACCGCAAGTTGAATAGAGATGACTGGTCACCGAATATCTGCGACAGAATACTGACCGTCTCATTGAAATTGATATCGCATGGGCTCTTGGGCAAAATGAAATTGGCGTACCGTTCGTGCTCCGCAGGGCCAAGTTTGCGGAGAAGAAGCCGGACCTTCCACGAATCGTCCTGGTTGGCAAATTCGATACGAAACAGGTCATCGTACCGACGGAACCAAGAATCGAATGTCACGTTCGCATGCGGGTCGTAGACGAATTCGGAGATACCCATGGCCAAACTGTCCACAGATTGCGCACCACCAGATTGTGCGGGTTGGCCCATACTTGTATTGGACAACCGTTGGGCAAGCATCTCCATAAGCTTCATCTGTTGCTGCAACAGCAGCTTAACGTCATCAACGTCCAACGCCATTGATCAGAAATGACACCGTCGCCAACTGTTACGACCCCCTGAGAGAGGAAGGCAAGAACGGACAGGAAGACCGCGAGCAGTACCTCGATCACGAATGAAACGCAACGATATCGCAAACGATACGAATAATCGGAACGCAAGTACTCGGACCCAACTCTCGCAACTTAGAACCTCCCAACAAGAAAGGAAAAAGTCGGCCTTCAAACGAGCTTTATTTGCCGCTCAGCCCGAAGGCAAAACCTTTAGCTTTAGAGGGATAGCTCTGCCGTCAGAGGTGCTCCAGATTAGTGAACACAGCCCAGTTTTAGACATATGCGATTCTGTTTCATTTCCCACACTTCCACTGCCGCTTATGCGGCTTCCCAAGTACACAAATCGGTCAGAAACTTTCATGACGTCATTATCTAACATTAAATATACGTACCCACAGCAACCTTGCAGAATCACCTCGCACTTTAAGGCTGCAATGCGCATCCCGAAGCACTTAGCAGAACGTGAAGTAGTGTATAGCGTTATTCACGCTGCTTGAAGGTTGCCAAATAGTAACAACTTGTCATCAGCATAATCAAGATTAGTCAGTATTTCATCAGGTAGGAGGTCCATGTCAGCATCTTGTAAGTACCGTAGAGTCCTTCGTTATGTCGTTTACCAAGAAATTAACCAAAACGTGGCCTGGTGCTGAAACTGTCAGATAGTTGACCGCAAAACCTGGGAATAAAGCACCAACAATATTACCATATAATTGGTCGGTACACCTCTGCACTTGAGCGACTCTAAAGATGCAGATCGATCCACCGAATCGAACGCACCTTTATAGTCGAGAAGTACGGTAATTGTTGGCTGGCTGCTCCAGAATTTGAAGATGAGTAAAAATGTGATCTACACATCCCCACCCAGGACGAAATCCTGCCTGCTTTTCCTTGATGTTTGCCTCTCGAGCTGCAGTGGATCGACGAAGTATACTGCACGCCAGAGTCTTAGAAATGACTGCGGTCAAAAAGATTCCTCTATGGTTTCGGCAAAAGCCCCTGAGACCTTTCTTGAATATGGGAACTATTGTCGAGTGATGTCAACATGGATGGATGGCCCCCGTCGTCCACACAAGTTGAAACAATCGCGTCAAAGTCTCTAATAAAGCCTCCCTGCCTTCTTTGAAAAGTGCCGGCACGAGATCATCTGGGCCAAGAAACTATTAAGTTTGAGAGCCTAAATGCAACGGCGGACCTCAGTCTCATTGAGTGGTGCTAAATCTACCGACCAGGCTGTTACGTTGAGTTTGTATCAACAAAATAGTAGAAGCAGCCAAATTGATTTTTAAAGTGTTCCGCCCAGCGCCCCAACGATCTGGACATACTATAGGCGAGTCTGCCATCTGCCTCATCGATAGCATTAGTGACAGACGGTCGTCCTGGGCCAGTAGCACGAATAAGCCTGAAGAGTGTGTCGTTTTTCCCTGAAACGAAAGTGATTTCCATTTCTTTAATTTTCTCCATTAACGAAGTCTTATGGTCAGCGTTTACGTTTCAGTTTCCTACAGATATCTCTCCAAACTGTTACGCCAACTTCCAGGAGGAATGCTCGTCTGGCTTCTAACAATTCCAGGGATTTTGTCGAGATTCAATGTTTGTTCGACACACCAATCTCCATGCCGCATGCTAAAGTACCCACTTTACGAATGGCCTGTGAGATCCCGGTCCAGCAGCAAGTAGGACCCTCGAAGTGAGAACCAATAACGCAGCTTTCCTAGCTGGTTTAGTATTTGTGCTTTACCGACGGTACAGCCAGTTTCTCAACAATCAGCCATTGCTG
>QNGE01009097.1:0-11098 GCA_008508345.1 Paragonimus westermani | reverse complement strand
TGTTTGAATAGGGACGTAGTCATTTTCAGTAGTTAGGTCCCTTCCCGTCCCCTTCTTTTTCCTTCTCTCTTTCTATATAGGGTTTGCTGTTTCTTCATGGTTGTGTGGCAGTTAAGCATTAGTGTTAACCACTGATGTATTGCTGTCTATGATGATGATGATGATTGAAAATTTTGTTAGAGCTGTGCAGACAAGTCCAAGATGATACAAGTGCATAGCACTCCATTCGTTGCAGGACAAAAGCTTAATTGCTTACATGCAAACAACCAAGATAATCGAGATCAGAGGCCGTAGGTTAGATGGTATCAAGGATGCGTTCTACGATGCCCTCGACTACCTTCAGACACAGACCAAATCAAAACATAGCGTCACACTACTACGCGTACACGTCAGTCTGCTAACATAAATTAGACAGAATTTAGGTTTACTACGTTAAAGTAAGCTGAAAAATACAATATCCGGTACTGTCAACAATAATCTGAAGCAGACTAAACTCCACAGCATGATTCCGGAAGACGATCTGGTTATTAACCTTGATCACTTAGATCCAGAACACACGTGGCTGTGGTACGATGTCCGTGCATAACGCAACGACAAGGGACTACAACAGGTAAACATTAACTTGCGCTACAGCCAGTTCCTTCTTTAAAAAGGTTTCTTTTTTATAACACCATAATGTGTGGGGCGAACCCCGATTGTTCGAAGAGTTTCAAGATCCATCTAACAATGTGATTGCAGAATTTACTTCTGTGTTTGACTGCTCCGGATGAAAATATTCTTTCTGATGCTAGTATGCTCGGTGACTAGCAAAGGCCAAAAATTATGAGTGTGCATCCGTTGTCGGTAAACAGAACTCACGGTATGCCAAACCCTGAGAATTGTGCACAAAGCTTGTTGACCACAGCATCAAATTTGCAGGGTGGAAATTATTCAGTTCGAGGGAATTAGTGAAACTCCTATAGAGAACTCTCTAGAATTCATCTTGGCAGCACTACCTCTCTAATTTGGGTTACATCGTCGGTAAACTCATTATGCAACTTGAAACAGAACTTCGGATCTCGTTAATCAACCCTATACAATAGCGTACAGTGGAGGCAAAATTACTTAGCAACATTTAGTAACATCTTCAGTGTTGAACCGCTAGCAATCAATAGGTATAAGAACAGAACATTTTAGACTGTCAAATGCAATTGAGCAAGCAAGTTGCCGGCAATTAAAACGAGAATAATCTTGCTCATTTTTAAATTACCCTGTAGCACACTCTGTTGTTGTTAAAGTAGATGTCATCCATGTGGAGCAATTAGATTAACCTTGGAGGAAAAGCTGTTTATGACTATCGCAACCACGTCGAAAACGCCCTGCCAAAGATGACGTATAGAGTTTATAGAGAAACGGATTTGTTAATGTTTTCTCGTGGCATGTGAAATGATGCCTTCAACCTTGGCACAATGTTTCAATGCCGACTGTCACTCCACCAATGGGGGATCAACCAGCTTTCCTTGAAAGCTCTGTCAAGTCGGCAAACATCCACTCACATTTCTGGTAATCAACGTGCTTCTGTCACTTTCTGTTAATGACTCAAAAGTTCTGGGAAGTCCTGATATCCTGCACATATGAAAGGAACTGGATACTTTTAAAGATGGACATGTGAACGGTAGAGACCACTCAATGCAGATAAACGGTAACAAATGCCAGCTGAAAATTAGAAACGTTCATCCCGCTTCCTTGGTAAGTAAGGCTGGAATGAGCTTGCTAGAATGGGGGTAAACGAAGACTTAGGAGTACTTATGAAAGATGAGTTTCAAGCCGTTGAATAGTCCCAGGAGGTAGTAAAAGAAACAAACAGAGCGTTGTGAGAGCTGCAGGAGGAGCTAGCATCACTGAAAGCAGAACTGTTATCACTGCTTAATGAAGCATGTATAAGGCCACATCCAGGGTACTATTCGCATACATAGAGTGCAAATATATCAGTAGACATCAAAGTACTTGGAAAAGTCCAAAAGCGTTCCACAGAACGAGTGGTGGTAATAAAGAACTGGAGGGGACCACAAAAAGGTATCCAAAATTTTCATGTCAACTTCAAGAGTTGTGACGAGAACTTTGTTCGAAGAATTATCCAAGAATTCGCCTTCTCATGGTCCAACTTTGGTCAAGGAAGGCGCGAGTTGTCATATGAACTGAGGCAAACCTCACTGCTTGTCGGGCAATCAACAGTAGTAACACGCATCTACAGAATATGACAGGATTTGACGATGAAGTAGGGTCCAAGAGAGAGGTTGATGGGTAACGACAGTTTCTTTTCTCGGAACGACTGTTAGAGATTTGTTTGTAGTAACTTTATTTCTTCGTACTCTCCTTCGTATGGATTCAAGGTAGCTACGTTTTCATCTTCGTTTGTTGGTAGAATCACAACCTTCTTACTTCAAACGCCAACTGATTTGCACGGCCGGTTTTAGTGTCCAAAAGTGTAGTTTCTAGGAGGATAAATTATGTCAGTCAATCACGTGCCTCTTTCATACGCCTATTCCATGGGGGATGATTTCACTTGTCATTGATAGCCCTGAGCCTGTGTTCCGACGTAACCAGAGCGTGAACTTCTTAAGTCATTGTATATAGTTGTGTAAGGCTGTCCGTTCATTTCGTTTGTTCTTATCTAAATGGAACTGCAACTGTTACGCTTAAGCGTATCAGATACATATGCGACGCAAGCGCATATGCATATGAAGATAAATTTGCGCATATAACCATCTAACACACCGCCCACTGACATATGTCGGTATCCCACGGATTTCGGTGGGTAATGAGTAAACCGCTAAAAATAAGTATCTCAGAAGTTCATTACAACAAAAACAACAGTCCCTCCGTCCTACTTTTGAAACTGCATCATTGCTTTCACCAAATTCAGTGATGTTTGTTTAAACGAAATTATCAATTCAGACATTTTTAATGCCTAATCTCTCGCGCTCGCTGAGGTAGGTGCAGATGTTGTGCGTTCATCTTTATGTTTAAGAGAAGAAGTGTCATTTGGTTGTATTGCACGTTCGGGCGTAAAACTCACAAAGGGTACTTTCGGGCTGCTATTTTACTACTACTCCATCTCAAATATTGATGGAGATATGGAATTTCAAACACGCCCATAAAACTTGTACAATCATGGTTCATGTTCGAATTTAGTACAAATCCAGCAGGCTAACCGGTATGACCTCACGAAAGACTGTAATACTGTCGTAATGCTAAGAAGGAATAATATAAGACAGCTGTCTCTTGGTTCCGATCTATCTCAAGTATTACCGGTGAGTTGTTACTTCCCGCTCACTTTGGAACTCTCTATCTTATCTAATTATCAATTCTATTTCTTCCTCTGTTTCAGCCATCTGTGGACGTGTAGCGACTATACTAAATAATATTGTGATAATCGCATTCATTGTACATTTTCGATTATTTTGGTTTTTACCTAATTTTGTTTTAGTTAAGCTGCCCATTTTGTAACATCCGGCCCGGGGCTCAAATCACAACTCGCTCCGTGCCTCGCTAGCTTGACGGGTCTCTCTGTACTCTGTATTTTCCAGGGGTCGGCAATAATACACGAAGTCAACGCACTGAGACTTGGGTTTTCATTGTCGATCGATTGCCGATAGTGATAACTGACAGGGTTTCCGTTTTTTGGGTCAGTTTCAACAGACGTTGAGCAAGAAATCGGGTTGTGATGAATGGGATTTGACTGTTCTGGTGGGCAGATTCAGTGGAAGGAAACGTGGACAATCTAAATGAAAACTAATGTAAAAAGAGAGAATATCGCTTCCCTTACTTACGTGGATTTTCTTAAAGTTATTAAATATGGTTTTGGAAGCTACGAAGGCGTTGAAAGTGAGTACCGAAATGGATTTTTATGGAATCACCGATTTTAGGGAGGCTAGACAAGCGTTGCTCGCCAATTTCTGCCACAGATGGCCATTACTTTCGCGAGGCCCTGGTCTCACTGCCTACCGTTTGTCCACCGTCCACCTACCGAGGCCTGGAAGGGCTGTGTACCATTTTTCTATTTGGGTACATATATGTTTTGGGCAATATTGTCTATAGAATGTCTCACGTGTGTACTTCAGTTGCACATACATTGCTCTGGATGGTTATGAGTTGTTCATAATTATAATCGTAGTGACCACTGAGCAATCAAACGACAATGCGAAATGGTAGTCAGATTACTGAAATAAAAACAAGACAACAGTACAGAATTGGAAACTATCGCAATATACTAAAAAGCAGCACAGTAGTTTGGAAACTACTGCAGGGGCCATGGGAATTATTGATCATGTAATTTCATTCATGATTTTAATTGTAGAATTGACCTTCTGCTTAAGCACACACGTCGTAAAAAAGTACGAACAGTTGTAATAACATCACGTCACAAAATATGAGGATGGACAACAAAACACTATTAAGAGTGAAAACGCTTTCAACCAAAATCGTCCCCGACCTCATACAAGAGAACCCGAAGTCCACCCGCACACTTAAATGTCTGTCAAACTCTCAAGGTCATAACGAGTTCACTTTATTGATGTCACATCAAATGCACCGACGCTATAACATTTTGTAGTCACCACAGTTCATATTTTTATTTTACACTACATTTCGGTATATTTTGTTCCGCAGACTCCATCTGTACGCTTGTTTTAAAGCATTAGCTTTGTTTTTTGAATTTGACTGACAACGGGAATTCAGCGATTCTCAGCGATTTTCAGCGATTGATACACGGGTTCGAGGCAACGGCCCAAGGTTCCCGGATCCAGTCGGTTTTCCTTGCTCAGTGTCAGCGGGCTTCTGTTGATCTGAAGGGTGATCATTGAAAACAGGGTGTAGCACCGCTCTGGGGGATTACAGTGAATACCAAGAACAGAGAAGGATTATTCGCATAGTGCAATTTTAGGTAAATGAGAATCAAGCAAAGCTTTAAAACGATCCCTAGAAATGCTGCTGACGACCTCAGAAGGAAGGCTGTTCCAATAGTTAATAACCCTGTAAGAAAAGAACTGCTGCCTAAGAAAGGTCCGAGGACGAAGCTTGAAAAGCTTCCAATTATGTCCTCGTCGGCCGTCATCATTCGCTACAGTGAAGAACTGTTCTACAAGACGTGGGGTTCTTTTGGAACATCATGTCTCAGGGTCTACTTTCTCCTTTCGTCAGGTAAACGATAAGCCCTCATGGCCAATTTTGCAATGGCGACCTTTGCTGTTGTAGAAGACTCTTAACAGATAATTACATTCACTGAGCAGGTCATAGCAGCTGTCTTTTGGAGTCAGGCTACTGCATTAGTCTATGCAACTAACGCAGTTAATTTTTACTGTTAACTGATTAGCTTTCCCTCCCGTCATGCAAATCGTTTCAGTCCGTAATGGGTCTCAAGGTGAGTGGATTAAGTATGCGTGCTGTTAGGTCAACGGGTTTGATTGCTTCCTTTCGGAGATAAAATGCAATCTTTATTGCAGTTGGGCTTACTCACTTAGACCTAATTCATTTCTAAGCCGGATGCAAACTACTAAGTCAACAAAAGGGGGAAACGTCATGACTTTAAAGGTACTTTTGTTTAGGCATGAGCTCATTCACTGTGATTAGTATCGTGCAACTCTGGTTCTATTTCACAGTCGCTGCATCAGAAAAATTATTTTTGGCGACGCGTGTACGCATGCACACTATCTTGTAGTTTAAATTATTGACCATGATGCGTCCTCCCGTTTAACATGTTAGCGTCAGTTGTTTACAAGACCACTTCGGTGCATCTTAGCACTTTTATGGTAAACGTTCTATTTGGTGTGCACTTACCACTGCCACAAAGCAGTGCTCAGTCGGTTTAATCTCGGTAACCACCCTAACACCCCTAACCGCAGTGGATGAACACGCTATGAAGATTTCTTAGCCCGTACACAGTGAGGATTTTAATTTATTTGATCTACATTTGCACGCCTAAAAATTCTGAACTACTTGTCCGCCTCTTCTTAGAACCGTGGGTCGCATTAGGTTCATTCTTGTTGACAGCAGATTTTAGTAGACAGATGCACAGTAAAGTACCTATCGGCAATAAGGACAAGAAAAACGGGATCTTCCGCCATAGTATTCACTAAAATCTACCTGTCATGCTTACCGTCGTCAATCGTCGCTATCATGGGCAGCAATACATCGGTGATTCGCGCTGATGCTTAACCGCAATACAGCCAACGGAAAAGAACAGGTCCCAGCTAAAAAAGAGAAGAGATTCTAACTACCGAGAACTACACTCGAACGTTCAACGTCGAGATGCTTATATCTTGCAAACAAACAACTGAGCTATAACTTGCAGTGAGGCGTCGTCAGCGAGACACTTTCCTCGCGCCTTTCACTGTCCCGCGTCATCACTTCCACGTAGTTTACAGATCACTCGACCAAACAACAACGTCGTTCATATCACCGGGTCGGATTGATCCCCGTTTCGCCTTAAGTCTCCAGCTGCCGATTCTGTGCATGACGAAGGTCTCATCTCGTGAGATGGAGCTGATCTACGGTGGCGTACCTCTAGGTGCGCGACTGCGTTTCTGTGCGTGAAGTCACCTGTTCATCTCACACACACCAATCGGCCGCGGCATTGGCTAGGAGTGTCCGATGTGACAGACGACTAGCTATTATCCTCGATGCACGGCCTAATCACTTGCCTGCGATTGAGCTGATGGATTCGCTTGACACTCACCACCAGACGCTCGTTTCATAATGTCTACGTTGTTTAACCATCAGTGTGTCCCGACGCGAGTGATCGAGCGCAGGCACCGATGTTGCACTACCTGAGGGCGGATCATATGTTCTACTGAGCGGTAAGTTTTCACAATCGTCTTGTACACACGACCCTTGGGCTTCAGGAAGATTATTCTCTTTCGCCGAAGATATCCCGTATGATCAGGTGTATTCCTAGCCTTTGTGACAGGAGCTTTTTCTCCGCTCAGTTTTTGTCAAAACGGTCTCTTACGATGCCCTGTTTGGTCTTCTGGGACAAATTAAGCATTCGTACATCACCATGTTTGCTGGCGATGTGAATTCACAGCTGATCTTGCTTCAGATAAGTAACGATGAGAGTGGTGTTTTCGGGGTTCGGATGCGACCTACCGTAATTGGTGATAGGCTGTTACGATTATGCTCATCGTTAGGAGTTGTTCTTCGAGTTTCGCATTTCGATATATGGAACCCATGCTGTGCAACTTTTAAAAGGGCATAACCTGTCGGTGGCGCTATATTACAGATTTTCTGCTGTTTTTATGTAACCCCCTTGACGCAGGCCACGTCGTTGTTCTTGCTGGTTTTATTTTATCGTTTACCCTGACACCATGTGTTGCGAAACATGGTGTCCAGTCGGAAACTGAACAACATGATTATGCGGAATGTCTATTAAACGGCACGGGTATTTAGGCTGTCCGAGCGCTTTGGGGGAACCGCCAACAGTACCGTGAACCTTTCGCAAACGGATTTTTCTCTGAAGCATCAGAGACGCAACAGAGATGGTTTCCTGCCGATTCAACAAGACTCACAGACATACCTCGACTGACCTCCCCTGAGTACGATTACAACGATGACTGCCGTGAACCGAAGCGCAGAAGAGTCTGCGTGAGGTCAAGAAGATAACCTGTTCGGGCGGGCCAAACAAATTGAACTGGCATTTTTGTCAGATACAGCCGGGATGCTATTTTCCTTGATTGATTGTGGCATCGGCCGTTGACAAAATGTTGGTGAAACCACGTTTAAAGAATATCATTCACGATTTGGCAACTCGCCTCGGAAATTTTTCTGGCAACAGGTTCGTTCATATATTCATATTTTTGACGGACACTATAGCATCGTTATTGCTTCAACTAATCAACTGGCGTGATGCTTTCGGACCTAAGGACAACTGTATATTTAGTTACCTGACACTACCTATGGAGTTTTCCCTGTTGCCTAGGTGTCAGTAAAGTTGTATGTCCGTTCTGAGCGCGGAATGTGCGACAATTTTCGGTGTTCTCTACTTTAAGTACCACACCACAGGGATGTCCAGTCTTTCTCTTTCTTTTTGACCGTGCGGTAGACGATATTCTAGAAGGAATACTAGGATATTTCAAGAGATTTCGGCACTCTATTCCCATACCTCAGCTCAGGTTAGGGTTTACGGTGAACTGTCTGACAGTTTCAGCACCATGACTGGCGTACGTCAAGGCTGTCCACTGTCACCATTTCTGTTTAATTTCGTCATAAACTAAATAATGGAGGATTGTCTGCGGCACTCACAAGATGCCAGCGTGGACCTCCTATCTGGTGAAGGACTGACTGATCTTGATTATGCTGACAAGAAGGTATTGCTGTTTGACAACTTTCACACAGCACGAGCAATGCTGGGCGCTATTTCCCATTCTGCCAAATAATTCGGAATGCGCTTTGCCGTCTCAAAATGCAAAGTGCTTCTGCAGGATTGCTGTGATCACGTAGATTTGATGTTTGACAATGTAGTCATGGGGTTGTTGACCGGTTTGTATATCTGGGTCGCTGCACCAGCGGCGGCGGCGGAGGTGTAGGGAATGAGATAGAAGCGCGTATCTCTAAGGCTAGGACGGTATTCGCTCATCTGGAGAACCTGTGGCGAGAGGGAGGTATTTCTCTGAAACTTAAAGGTCGTGTATATAAGACAACGGTGAGGTCCGTATCACTTTACGGCAGCGAAACCTGGCCGCTGAGGGTAGAAGACGTAAACCGTCTTCAAGTATTTGATCACCGCTGTCTGCGTTCAGTTGCTGGTATCGGGTGGCACCAGCGTGTAAGTAACGGGGAGGTTAGGAAGCGGGTGTTTGGCAGTGATTGTCAAACGAGTTCTTTTGTTCAGTCTCTACGTTTGCACAGGCTTAGATGGTTAGGTCATGTATTAAGGATGCCAGCTAGTCGTCTTCCACACCGAGCACTATTCGCTGACACTGCAACCGACTGGTGTAAGGTGCGAGGTGGACAGATAATGACCTGGCTTAGGGGTTGGCTACTGTAGATCGAATTCGTCTCCCGGGCTTGGGCGCTCGCGACTCACAGAGTCGGTGGCTGGAGACTTTATGTGAGATGGCGGCTAATCGAGCTCAGTGGCGTGAATGTTGTCGTTGTTTGGCCGAGTTGTCTGTGAAGTGAGTGCATTTGATGGCGCGGTGCAGTGGAAGCCGTGAGGAGCCGTCTTGCTGCTGACGCCATACTCTCACTTGCAGCTGGGTTGTTTGTTTGCAGGATGTAGGTACCTTGATTCAGTAGTTAAGTCCCTTCCCATCCCCTTCTTTTCTCCTTCTCTCTCATGTATAGAGTTTGCTTTTTCTTCATGGTTGTGTGGCAGTTAAGCATTGGTGTGAACCACTGATGTATTGCTGTCTATGATGATGATGATGATTCCATTTACCTCAATGGCACCGTCTCACCGGCTTGTAATACGGTAGATGGGGGGTGTCGCTGAGGATTACAAAAGCGCGTGGTGCGTTTGCTGAACATCGTCAGTTGTTGCGTCGTCACGACACTCGTTCGTCTCGAAAAGGCCAGGTTTGCATCGCGTATGCTTGGTTACTTTTGCTGTATGAATCCGATACCTGATCACTCCTTATAGAAGGTGCATGCGGGCTATCTACATTTGACCATCCCTGTGTTCGCCAGTTAGCCTATACCAGATTGATTAATTGTGAGTAGCACGACAGTCCACCAATGCTTATTTGGTAAATGCGCAAGTTCGCGATCGACAACTGAGATAGTGAAAATGCAGTCTTCATTGGTTGGGTCACGCTGTTCATGTATGACAGTGGAGCGTCTGCCGCTCCATGCATTGTTTAGTATGGCTGCGTATAGTTCTAAGGGACCGCAAGGCTGCAATGCGATGACGCAACCGCGAGTGATGACAGCCTTGACCATTCTGCCGACTAAAGTTGACAGGTGCCATCTACCTGGTTGGTGAGTCCGCAACCATCCACACTGTCAATTGGAAACTCTGTGTCGCATCCTATGACGAGTATATATCCTCATTTTTTCTATTCTGTACGCAAGCTGTATCCCGAGCTATTTCACGAGAGTTTGTAAGGACCAGTGGCAGCCCGAACCGAAGCTGGAGACAGTGATGGTGACGAGGGTCGCATTGGTGTCTGGATCTTTGTTGTTCATACAGGTGCTTGGTTGTGCAGTCACGAAAAATGAAAAAACCTGGCTGATTGATCAGACAGCAAAATGAAATAGGGCCTAATTCATGAGTGATTCTGTGTGAATGGAACCATTTGACATCAGGGGACGACGTAATGAAGAGGTAACCGCAAAATAACTAACAATATGTCAAAATCTTCCGGTTGTTCTGTCCCTTCACGGTGAGACTCGACCTTGACGTAGTGTGACGGCTTGCGCTTCTCGATTACCTCTTGGGCTAAATTGGACGGTGTGGTGACCACACCAACAAAGGTACTCATACCGGGTAGGCCAATAGGTAGAGGTCTGACAAACGCCAGTATCCTGGTCCCCCAGATTGGGGCTTGGAAGGTGGTTGACGTCTCTTCCCGAAAGACGTACCATTTCTGGCACACCGCAACCCACCCGCTGCTTTGTGGTACGGGCTTTCGAGCCAAAGGCTTTGATTGAGAACCCTAATCGTTCTCCTGTCTAGGTCTGGGCGTCCTCGCAGTATCTCAGCTCACATACAACCATGAATACTCACAACACAAACGATTCCATACTGTATCAGCCGTCTCGCAGTATAAATGGGGTCGCCCTATCTGCTGCATAGAGCAGAGTGGATAGGCGAAAACATGGTACTGCTGAACCCCAACGTCCTATCAAATTTAGCTCTCAGCCCCCTCCCGACCCCCAATTCTGATAACCTCTCTGCAGGTTTCACAGCAGATACAATTAATATTAGTAACACTGTGCCGATAAGTCTCAGCTCTCACCACTCGGTCCCGAACCTCCCTCGTCCTGTGCTTCGACCTAGAACGCAAATTAATATAGGTGCCTTCAACGTTCGTACTCTGAAACAGATGGGTCAACAGGCTGCTCTCGCACGAACGTCAGACTCGCTGCACATCGATATTTGCTGTATCTCGGTGGCTGGAAT
>QNGE01009096.1:0-14064 GCA_008508345.1 Paragonimus westermani | reverse complement strand
GACTGGCCACTCGCGCCGCGGGGTGGGTAAGGCAGTGGGAACGAGTGTCAGGTTAGTGGGGAAAATGGAGAATACAAACGATGGGAACGAATTTTCTCAGTTCGTGGAACCACAAATTTACAGGTTCGGACGGAATAGCACCACTTGCAGGATTGCAGTTTTGTCGGAATTTACCCGTGTTAGAATTATCCCCTGTCAAATCTGCGGGAAGGCACCGTGTGCAATTGATGCGGTCATGTGTGCGATCTGCAGCCAGCTGGTGTTGACGGACCATGAGAGACCGTTTTTGATTACAAATCAAGTGTCCTGATTGGACTTTCGCATGATGCCCTGCATGCCAATCCTGTATGGATTTCAAGGACTGCTTACTCTGTATATTTCACATGATTTCATGGGAGCCCTTCGCTGCCACTCGCATTTCCTCCCTCACTGATAGAGTATCAGATAACCTTTCTGCCTTGTTAGATCCCTCTTTCAACTCATATATCTACTTTGTATAGCAAGTCTACAGCAAAATTCGGTATTAATCTTATGATACAAAAAGCCGTCAGTCGACCTCTTTTTCGCGTCCTACAACAACGAATGTTTGTCAATGCTATACATTTGATCAATTATCACGGTTATGGATTTTTCGTCAAGCGTGATGCTGAAGAATTACGTATTCCATTGTTCGTCATGGTTTACGTGATTGTGTTACATTTTCCCACTGCTCACGTGATTCCGCGTTCCGTTCCAAATTTCATAAGTATAACGCCAGAAAACCTGTTGCAACCCTGGAACACTGGAAGTGTATTATTGGTTGGAAAGTTCACGTGGTTTGCGGAATTCCGTCGATGTTGAGCAATTACTGATGTCCCGTCGAGAAGGCTCGTAATCACAACCAGTATTTTTATTGTAAGCAAGAGGATCAGCGAGGAGGGATTAAATAAAGACAGGGGAGGTGGTCACTAATTTTCTATAAAACGCATAACAGCCGTGAAACACTCCACACAAACAACCACCTTCACACTGAACAATATATCCTTCAAAGGTAATGCTGCCATCCGACATCACGGTATAGTTAACTTCAGCCCACACCAGTGGTCAGGCAATCATGCAGCCCCTAGGATGGTACTTTGAGATCCAAAAGGTGGATGTGTGTGAAATTCTGGTGGCGTTACTTAAATCTATCATCAAAGCATACAACTGACGAGAACAGATCGAAAGTCGTCGGAATCATAACTATCCATAATTTGCAGATCAAATTTTGTAACAGAAATGATACAAACGAGAATCAGTAATACCGTCGGAGAAATAACGGAGATAAAAGTGAGTCTAGTGCCGTCAAATGAGTAAGCATCGGGTTGCATACGACCTATAATCTCCGCTTAAGCAGTGTCAATAAACAGTAAACTAGACGGCATGCAGCCTGTAGACACCTGGAAGTTTGATTGGTCCGCACGCAGCGTGATGTGTAGAACATTTCCAAAACTCAGTTGCGTTATGCGCCTGGGTTATTGAGAAAGTTCGCATGATGTATACTGTCCATCTGTTTGTCAGTATGTCATGTCACCGCGCAGCGCAACCCTGAAATTCATACACACACTCCCGGTTAACTTGCTCTTTGACGGCCGGCCTCCAGCCTCTGTAGGTGAAGTGGGCGTCGGTGCCGGTTTTCGCGTTATACCGGACAACTTGTATATTCAGCCCCGGATGTACATTCGTTTCTTGTTCTCAACGACCTATCTCATTTTATGCCTGGTAAATTTGAACCTGGAAAACAGTACTTGGTGCGCCATGTGCTAAGCTGTTGAGCCCGTTCAAATGTTTTCTTCTGCATGTATATTCTTTGCATAACAATGATCAGCCACTTATGTTTATTTAGTTTTTTAGGTCGACTTATTACCAATTAATCTCATCAAAATTGAGGCTCAGACTCGTGTATTGTCATGCCCTTCGGTACGTATCTTCACTGTCCCATGCACATTCGCATAATAGAACCACCCTTAATCAGGATCCGCGCAGTTAGAAGCTTTATTCGCTCTACAACGAATCGCTTCAAAGTTAACCCGTTTTTACCACGTTGTTACAGAATTTACGTCTGGCGTCAGCAACAGGCTGGGCGATGTTTCGCGATCACCGGACTCTGTGAAGCTCTGTAGGCTACTAAGAGAAGCACCTAGGTGTTCCTGAGCTCACTAACCCTTAACTGTCGAAGCTCCTCCACCACATGCAGCAGTTAGCGAACACATCATTAGAGGGGCTTCCATAAGACAGAAGTGGTCCAATCGTTTGTCTGGGGAACTACTAAACAACGTTACTGCAAACCCGCTGAAATTCCTGGCCCAGTCAGCGCTACGGGAGCCCTTCTTGTAAACGTTGGACATCACCGTTCCCAAGTCGCTTTGACCAGTCTGGGCGCGTTTGAAACTTTGACATCTAAGTGTGCCAGCCTAACTGGGGAGCTTAAACTCTCAACAACACATTGTTCGTGGTTATGCCCTACTACTAGCAGAGTCACTCAGGATCACGTGCGCTTGACAAGAAGCCACCTAACGCTAACCCCGGTCACTCCTTGTATAACCAACTATTTGGAAAAACTCTCGACAGTGCCGACGGCCTTGAACTTTCGACCCAATCAGCAGATAGGGCAGTCGAGTCCTAACGACTACCGACTAGGTACGCCGCGTTGATCGTGTGTTCATTTTGAAGAATCTCAAACCGCGTATCCTTTATCTCACATACGCCAGTTCTCAGGTCAGAGTGATCCTGTCTGTGAGGCTCGCGACTCTGGAGTTCTATAACTTCAATACTTGCGTGTCCACCGGAAGCATTGTCAGTGTTTGGTCGGTGCCCACGAACAATTGCCGTGGGTCTCCGTAGGTCCTCCCGCTGGGTCTTTGCGATCGCCGGCCTTCAAATCGAGATGGTCAGCACCAGTCTTCTCCAACAATTCAACATCTTGGTAGACTAAGGTCGACGCCATTTAGTCGATCACGCCACAACACTTACCGTTACCAGGATTTTGACTGACAAATTATCAATCACCCCGGTGTATTAAGGGTCTGAGAAATTATATTCGATTATTTTTCTAACTGGCCAGTTTCCAACCGTTTTCCGATGGCATAAGCCCCTGTCCACCTATACAGGCATCATGGGACATCAAGAAGTTACGGCAGCTCCGCCGGTGTTCCCCGGANGGCATCATGGGACATCAAGAAGTTACGGCAGCTCCGCCGGTGTTCCCCGGATCCCGTAGACTGTCACCAGACTAGTCAAAAATTGCCCAGACCGAGTTTGGGCCAATGCTCGAAGTTGGAAACCTCCAGCGGTCCAGTAGTTCCAGGGTCCCAACACTTCCCTTGTTGTCTGAGATGCCGAGAGACTGGCGTATATGTTGAAATAGTCGCATGCGCAGTAACACCACGGTAGTAGACGGGCATAACATTTCACATATGCAGAACGTCACGGCTACCCCTCACGGTACCCGTGTTTTCGAAACTCGACCTGGTGTGCCTCAACCCCTAAACCCCGGTTAACGACGAAGATGTCGCCGGGACAGCAGTTGTCACGTAGTTCAGTTCATTTGATTGTGACGTATATTGTTTGTTTCGGGAAACGCCACACAAACGTTTCGGTGTTTTATGGAAGAAGTCGCACGGGGCTCGCATTTTATCTACTCCTCACCGACGACGTATAAGTTGCAAGAGCTTCTGAAGAAGAACACCAGTTCATCTGCGATAGCTCCCTGACAGACTAACGCCGTTCGGCATAACGACCGGTGGGTAGAAATACGTGTGGTCAACCGGCACAAGAGTTATTGAGATACCAGCGTAGTATTCGACTGCCGTCCGATGCATTAAGAGTAATTCGTCATTTCTTCCGTCAAACAAGACTCGATTGCCACCCTTAAATTTAACGAAATGGACAGTTATCACAGTCAGTGCAATCTGCATTGCTCAAAATTTGTACAGCCTTCAACCTATTTGATAGCGATGGCGACAGCTATGGAGTTGTTTGATCGTATTGTGAACGCATAAGTCCTTGCCATTATGTTGCATCACCTAAACTCAGCCGCCGAAGTGAGAATCAATGTCACTGCATGGCACACTGCAGTTGGCGTCCTTTTTAACCAGTGCGCGCTTTAACACTGGGAACCGTTCGCTTTCTTCTCTGAACATCTACTTCCGGCTGAGACGAAGTATAACCAATTCACTAGATGGTTGTCAACAGTCTGCTAAACCGCTCGTCACTCCCAGCAGGTTCCGGAAGGAAACCAACTCATGATCTTTACTGGCCACGAACCGCTGGTTTCACCGCCCTTATAAGGTGTGGCAGACGTTCACCTGCAAAGTTAGGTATTCGGCCTCTATATCTCAGTCGACTTCAAACATCCGCCGCACTTCTGGAGGCCATATCATTGTTGTTTATGTTCTATCGGAGGCGTCGGCACCAGCTCGTCAGGACTTAACCATATCAAATGCAACGGCCAATGCACGGCACTCCAATGTTGAGTTACGCGCCTGTTGCCAACAACCAGCCCCACACCTCACAGATGGGAATTCGCCAGCATTCGCAGCACGATTCCTCGTGTTCGGTGGTTTTTACTTCCTCTAACGATGTGTTTGTCACGCTACGTATTATTACCCATCCCGTCACTGCTCATCTCATTACTAACAAGCATCCGGCTCGGCATTCAATAGGAAGTTGAAGGATAAGAGTGCGCCTGGTAGTCTTTCGACGGGGTGAAATTCATCGCCACGTATCAGTCTCCACCAAATGATAGCCCACAACATCCTCTCACCAGTTGAAAAAGCACATTGACATAAGTGATCTACTACCACCGCTTGATGACGCTTTCTATCTCCCCACGTAGATGCTTCGCTTTGCTCGATGGCCAAAGCTATCTTGTTACCCAGCGTCAACAACAAAACTGTCGCACGATGTTTCATTTAACTCTGCGTTGCGTAGCACTGTTAACCCGCTACCATGACCGAAGAAACGTTATATACCCTAGTAATCCACCACTTCTGCAGTACGTCCTACCATCAGGCTGCAAACGGATAGGGTAGGCGTTCTCATTGACTGCTGGAAGCGCAGCTGCCGACTCTATCTGTTGAACACAAACCTTGCAAGCGGAGCTACCAGGTGTCCGTGCGGCCCTGAAGATCAACCATCGGTTTATCACCGCGGAACTTCTTCATGGCCAGCGACTGTGCATGTCTCGAAGCTACGTCTTTTTCGCCACAAGCCACTTCAATTACGGCTTTCTTCCTGAATAGCTTGCTTTCCAAAAGTATTGCGTTCTTTCGACAGAAACACGAAAAAACGTGTGATATTTCTGTTTTTCACACCACCTGTCAAAGTACGCACACCTACGTACGAGCGGATGGGCAGTGGTATACCTTCGATCGTTCTTACAGAGGATCCTCCAAGGCGTTTCGAAGAAAAACCCTCGTGTAATTGTGGTTCGCTGGGGCTGAGGAGGAAACCATACCCGCTTGTCGCCCAGTAGGTTTTCTCGGACATGATCTCTCAGTCGGCTTTCACCTTGTGCGGCAGCAAGCCCATGGTTCCTGACACATCCCTCAGCAACATGGAGAAGCTTGCACCGGAGGTCGTGACAAGCACGCCTCCGTCACCGGCCACTAAACACTGTGAACCAAGGGCGAACTTTTTGTGAAAAAGTTAAATGAATCACGTTAAACCCCAGTAAAAAATAACGGACGAACTCAAGGACCGTGCCCACCGAGACTGTAAAATGTTCATGAGATGTCTAGTGGTACTGGGGAAGTATTCAGAGTGTTCCAAGCATGGTTGAAGGTGTGGAAAGTTACAACTGAAATTTAGTATAACAGTGAGATGCATTAGAGACTGTTAATCGTCGACCGTTGAAGGAAGAACCGACGCGCTCACATAGTCACATTTGATTTAAAAGCGTTGCATCTGCTTCCTTATCAAGTCAGGAGAAGATGCACAGTGCGGCTCGATGCAGCACGTAGGCGTGACTGGCGGAAAGAAGCAAAGCGCGGTAAAAACACGACATGCTAACCGGAGCTATTCGCAAAACCTAAGATTTCACGTATTACCGCAGTCGTGGAAACCTTCTAGACAAAAACGAACATCCGTGCATTTATTTTTTCCGTGCAGCGTAATTCCGTTGAGCACTTCTTTTATTCTTTTATCGACATCCGGCCGGTTTCATTTTCCGTCGTGTGTTTTGTCCGACTTCGGCATGGCGTATTTGACACCGTCGGCTGTGGTCATCCTTGATTTCAAGCCTCAAGGGTTCTT
This sequence comes from Paragonimus westermani, assembly GCA_008508345.1. Classification (NCBI taxonomy): domain Eukaryota; kingdom Metazoa; phylum Platyhelminthes; class Trematoda; order Plagiorchiida; family Troglotrematidae; genus Paragonimus; species Paragonimus westermani. Next base: position 7,791 of record QNGE01009096.1, on the reverse strand, counting down.
TGGACGCCGCATTTCTAACGATCAATTTATGTGATTGTTTCCGCACAGTTATTGGAAGACACCTGAGTATGAGTGCGCTAGGAATTGTGAGCATTTTTGCTTGAACATTTTGCATGCCCAACGCTGGTTGATAGGGAAGCATCTGGCACGTCACGAACTAGACCGGACCAAGGGTGAGTGGACTCAGGGACTGCTCCGGAATTATTCATACTTCTGTTTTCCTCGAGATCCGGAAGAGCACGTTTGAACGTATTGGCAGAGCGTTCTGCCTGTTTGTTGGACTACGGATAATCTGGGGGCGACCGAGCGTGTTTAGTGCTCCGCAGTAGCAGTTACCCTCGACAGACCGGTCGTAACATGGTTACCATTTTCAGATAGTGGTTTTTGAGGTCATGCTGGCTGAACAAAGTATACTGACAGCAGTTGTCGCCGTGGGTGTAACACACAGCATGATCTTAGACTACGTGGAAAACGCGCTGCCTCAGAATAGTTAAGATATCTAGTTTATTGGGCTAGTGAGTTCGACGCGAACCGTCCACCAATGGCGCTTCGACTGAGTCCAAGGAAGTAACGTCCGGCGGAAAGGATTTTGGGTGGCCTGCTAACAACTGACCCATTGCCTAACCAGGTCCTCAACTCGACGATTTATGCCAGGCTAGTAAGCACAATTGTGACCGGCAGCTCATCTTTCCGGTAATTGGGTAGCCTGCATAGAACTGGCGGAAGACCAACCGGCGAGGACTGGATGGAACCACGACAATCTGTAAATATCACACGGTTTTTGACCGTGGAAGCAGACCCATGACGTTGTTGTGGCTGCCGTAGATTTGCTCTCAGATTCTTGACAAGCCAACGATATTGGAGGTAATGGGACGCTCTGCGAGAGGCTGGATCCACTCCTTTGGCCCGCTTGGTGCTAGCTTCACTGACACGGAGGGCGTAAATGGCACCTGAGAACTGACGGATGGTGTCTGACTTCATAGATGCTTTCGCGACTATCGCGTCCTCTTCGTCTGACGAGGCAGGCAAAAGCATCCGCCTGCAAAACATCCCATCTTCTGGTGCTGTGTCCTAAAGTGATGGCTCATCAACTTGGTGGCCCATTGTTGAAGTCGGTTTGTGGAGTTCACCAAAAGGCCTCTCTCTGTGCCGAAGGTGGAAACTAGCGGCTTGTGGTCCGTAAGTATGTTTAAAGACCGATCGCAGACCAGTTCGTAGAGATGCTCCACTGCGAACACCAGTGCAAGGGCCCCTCTTTCTATCTGGCCGTAATTCCTTTCCGCAGTGTTGGGAGCACTGGCATCCACGACGGTCGGCATTTTTAGATTATAATAAATCAAGAGCACGTTGGAGGTGGGCGTCGATTTCAGCTGAACGTATGCCGCCTCATAGTCGCCAGACCAGTGCCAAAACGCGCTTTTCACAAGCAGATGGTTGAGTGGGGCTTGTAATAAGATTGGACTGTTGCGATGTCTTCACTGGAATGAGTTTAGCCAATACGTGTCTGCGCGCAACCTGTTGCAGATAGATTAGTGAAAAAGCTGGCGCCGTGTATTTGCGAAGGATGATCACCTGCTGTTGAGTGCATGCCTGTTTCAAACAGACCAGACACAAGGTCATGGGATAACGCAGCAACGAACTGATTAATTCAAAAGTGAGAAAGCTTGTTGCTTAGTGGCAATCGTAAGTACTATTTTCCATGTGTAAATTGTTGCTCTTTCAATAAAAAGCGACTGTTTAGTGCCGCCCGGAATCCGGTTCTGACTTTTCTCTACTTGTTAGCTCGGCACACCACAGAGGCCATACGTCATCTAAAGGGGAGCAAAACGCCCCGCAGTATTTGATTAACCCAGGGAAGCAGCAAAGTGGAGAGACATTGGTTCGTGACGGCATCTGCTGAGTAGCTCCGATGTACTTGAATTCGGGAAGATTGCCGGTTACAGAAAAAGAGGCCAAGGTANTGCTCTTCCAATAAAAAGCGACTGTTCAGTGCCGCCCGGAATCCGGTTCTGAGTTTTCTCTACTTGTTAGCTTGGCACACCACAGAGGCCATACGTCATCTGAAGGGGAGCAAAACGCCCCGCAGTATTTCATTAACCCAGGGAAGCAGCGAAGTGGAGAGATATTGGTTCGTGACGGCATCTGCTGAGTAGCTCCGATGTACTTGAATTCGGGAAGATTGCCGGTTACAGAAAAAGAGGCCAAGGTATTCGGTGAATTGAAAGGATACTGGGCATCTCATGGTTGCAAACGAAGACCCTCTTCCTTGGTACGCCTCCAGGTAACATGACTCGGATTTTGTAATTCGGCCGGTATGCGTCTGGTATTCAGGATATCACCCAGCGTGTCAGTCACCTACTGGGAAATCTCAGGAGCCGTCTTGATACCAAGTGGCAGTCAAGCCTAGTAAAATAACCCACGGTGAGTGATGCTAGGGGTCGGTTCACGGGACAGCGGCGCGACCTAGACTCGCAGGCGAGCATCAACAATATTTAGTTAGGTGAAGACAAGCCCGCCGTTAAGGGTTGTGTACAGATCGCCTAGTAACAGAAATAGATGGAACTTCAATTCCAAGGCAGTGTTGAGCCCAGTTGAGAGAGCGGCACAGATGCTAATAAAGAAATTAACCTTATTGATCATACCAACTGGTGCAGCCCAGGCATATTACAGCCTGAAAAGCAAGAGGCCCTGCTCCTCATCTTTGTGTCCATGACTGCCAAAGCCACATACAGTACCGATATTTTCAAGCACAGTGAATAGCGTACTCCTGGCGAGTGATGCAGGATCGTCTGGGCCTGAGGACGCAGCGCTAGAACTTCTTGAAACACAGATGGGAACCGCTGTACGGTTTCAGTCTCTGCGTCTCGTGGCGCGAGAAGGACAGCATCTGGTTGCATACGGCTCAAGTTGGAAGAACGGCCAGGCAGAATTGTTCTAGCCAGTGTAGCCTGAACGGGTTGGGACAGGAGGGAGAGACGCAGCAAGAACCGTTATTAGTCGTGCATTGGAATGGAGCACAACAATGCGATTAGCCAGTCAAACGCAGAGAGCCGCGACAAGCGCTGGTGTTGAATTAAATCGTCTGTTGAACTAAGGGTAGGCCAGGAGTCTTCCACAGATTGCCCGAGATGGTTGTAGTATTCAACATAGTGTCCAAATGCAATCGGACCAGAAATCTGTTTACCATGACCGGCACGAACGTCCGTTGACCACAAACGCTGAATGGGGAGGTGGTCGGCGGGTTCAGGATTTGCCAACCGGTTCGCATCTGAGCCTCATGTTGAACTTCATGTCGTGCTGTGATTCGGATCTAGAGAAACCGCTGTCATTGCCTAAGGTCTGACAAAAATCGTCTTCCTGCCCCATCTCACCACATCTGAACCGGTGAGGCCGTTTGAAAGTGCAGGTACGATCAAAGTGTCAGGCGCCACAACGCATGTACGGCGACAAAAGTGAATTTTTCGTGTCCCAGAGCTGAGGATGCAAACCGAGTACTGCAGAAAGTGCCACAGAACCGGGATGCCGTGGGTAGTCACGGATTTGCGTGGTACTGTACGGAGAGGGTGAAAGTAAACCAGAACGCACTGCGTGTAAGACAGCACTTCCGCGTGGGACCATTGTGGCGTCATGTTTGAGGCGGATGAAGCGATGTCAAACATTGGTCACCACCTGTACAGTCACCATGGGATCTTGCTCGATCTTGTTTAAAAGTTTAGTAAAGAAGTCCGGTTCTTTCGGACAGGGACGAACGGCAGATTTCTTAACTGAGCTTTTGTAAGTAAACCAAGCTCAATGAGCTGACAATCGTGGTCGACTACGTCACGATTGTCTCTTCGAAGAAGCTACCACGTACGACTTACAAAAGAATGAAGTCCACGTACTTCTCATGATAGACGCTACCAGATTTGCGCGGGAGAAGACACATCTTCCACAGCTCGTCATGCATACCGAAATTGGCACCGAACTTATCACCGTACCACCAGAACCAGGAGTCGAGTGTTAAGATACGCTGAACATCGTAACTATCTCCAACGCTACCACTTGCGAAAACGTAAGCCGGTTTTTTCTCTCTAGCTGGCGCCGGCAAAGTTAGTTTCACTATAAAGTAAGGATCAGCGAGTGCCTCGATTAGCTGGAGCTGTTGCACAAGAGGACGTTTTGAATCGAAGGTTTCTTCAACTATAAAACGAGGTCAACACACAGCAGCCAAAATGCCTTAACTGGATCTGCGGTCTAATTTGATTGCAACACTCAACAGATCGACGGATATTGACGCTTCAGATGAACGAATAACGGATGGCGATAGCAAACCACAATAGACGGAGTGTGCACGATTTACTCGGTACTCCCAAGCCAATTCAAATAAACCAGGCTACCTCATGAAGACATGAGGAGGACTGGCCTTCGAACACAACCTTGTTATTTCGAACAATCAGAAGCAAATACGATCACAATCTCGTTGTTATTAAGAGGGTTGGTGATGACCAAGAAAACAGGGTCGGAAAATGAATCAAAGAAGACCCTGGACACTAGGGTGGGGCCCTAATCAGAAAATCATGGTGCAGGTGGGATGCCACCCTACCTGGATTACCGACAAGGAGGTAAATTGAGCACATAATTCAAAAGATTCGTCAACCCACGGACATGGTCGTGTAGGTCTTCAAGTTAAACACCATGGCGGTTAGTGTTCAGCCCGGACGTGTGGTTGTTGTCCAAGCAACTTTTAGTCTTCTCGCAACGTCTATTGATATGCTGGATCCAGGATAGTCCCTTGTGTATGCAACGAACGTCTATAAATTCTGAGCCCGTCGGGCAACCGATTCCAATCCAAAACGAAGGACGGCCGTATTAACCAGTTTCTTATTAACAAGGCGCTAATGTTAAAAAAATACAATAAACCAAATAGTGGAGGACAACAACTAACCTCGATATTGAATCCGCCAGATATACAAGTTCCGAGACTAACGGTTCGCGTAGATATGATCAAATTCAACAGCCACGTAGTGGCGGAATGGTCAAGCGAAAACGGAACCAAGGTACATGTAAATGAAGGTCTAGCAAGGAAAATTAAGAAAGAACTATGCGGAAACAACTTTCTACAAGCAAATGGTATCAAGATTTAATAATACTTCAAAATCACCATCCACAGGAGAAATGGTTTGTCACGCGCGTGACTTGAATGGTAGCCTCAGACTGCAAGAAAGGCTCGTAATCTCTATAAAGAATTCCAACGTAAGAGGATGAATAGGGCGGGAAACATGGTCACCAACGTTCTATTAACACAACAATCATCGAACACCCACGTAAGCTGCTATCTCAACAGTTAGTTTGAAGTATGTCCCAAAGGCAACATAGCTTACAAAAAGTGATTCAGTGACTGACACGTGGGTTCGAGACCGATAGCTGAGGTTACTCTGGTCAAGTAAATCTCCAAACCACACAAAATTGAGCGTTCGTCCAAGGCAAACTTATGTATCAAGCTAGAAAAATCGTATTGAAAGCATTTTCACAGCATGGAGCAACGTGAAATCTGTGCCGCAAAACTTCAGAACCTTTGTCTTAAAAAAAGTGTGACGATTGACGTCTTTATGTACGTCATTTCGCCTACTACAACACAATTATTGAACCCGATAAACTTTGTATATTTTTTCCTGAAGAGTGCCTCTTAATATTTTGGGAAATTGTGAAGACTAATATTTCGCGTCTATGTGGCCGTCTTTCAATCGCCTCGACCTCGAAGTGTCCAGCTATCGAACCGCGCAATCACTGGCTGATACCATTTCCGTGTGTCCATCTGAGTAGTGTGCCCGCCTGCTTGTTGAATGATGTGTGAAACACTTCCAAGGCTTGTGGCCAAGCTATAGACCTAGTTAACGGGAAAATTCCACGTGGTGTATGCTGCTCAACTGACTGGACGTATGTCACTTGATTAGGTGACACGAGTCGAACAAACACGTACCTCTGGTCTGATCGCTCGTCGGCTAACTTCCCTCTCCGGTGCTCTTCATAACCTTCTCAGGAAACTGCGTGTGCGGACCGTTCGATATATACTCGGCTACCGTTCACAAAGACACATTTATGTTTCCCCCTGTTTACCTGGTATCCGAGGGAAGCGATTTGGGTTGTCATACACTATTGTTCATAAGTTGAGAAGCCGAAATTGTGGATGTACAACAGTATTGGATGAAATCAGCGCAATCACGCAGTCACAAACTGTAGGTTAATTGAAGCAATACGGAACAAATAAGTTGGCGAATAACGGAAGGCACAGCACTGAGATCGTTCGTCCAATCCTGGTGGTGTATCATTGACACGACACTTGGATTGACCGCTCGTCAGATTTTCCGCCGTGTCGGGGTTTGGATAAGTAGTGATTCGACTGGATTTCCACCACAGTGTACTTTATAGTGAACCTATATTTCTCGTCGTCGAAGTGTGAGCAGGTGTGATACGGTGAATCGGCTGCCGTGAGTCCACAGGGTACCATAAGACGGAAGGCCCGTGTATCAATCGTTATCGCTGTATTACCGTGATTTCATGTTAACCGCCCACAGAAGAATCAATTAAGACTCGTCTCAAACTTCGATATACGCAACCGAATAAAGACATCAGTAAGTATTGCTTGGATAAATGTGATAATCAGCTATCAGAAGCTATGGTGGACAATTGGGTGGGCGCTCCACCCTTGTTTCCTAACAACTTAAAACCCTTTTCCTGGAGATCAGAAGAAATGTAGTGACAACAGGTATCGAGTCAAAGGAAAGCATTAGGGTTTAGAAACAAACCGTATATTTTCAATATTGCCCGGGCAAATGGTAAGTAGTTTGGTCTGGTTTAATCTGGGACCTACGGTAGCTGCCAAGAAAAGGAGAAGGAGCGTGAGGATGGCTTCAGTGCACTCGGCGGCACTCAGATGCGCACCCAGCGGAAAGTATGTGGAAGCTATTAGTGCGCTAAACAACGCCCGAAATTGTCTTGGTTAATCGACCCTGAAGAACGGTATAATAAGTGAGTCGCTAAGAAAAGAACAAGCATTCACTGGGTGCAATTGAATCTACGACGGAAAACAGTGGAGCTCAGTTTGCATCAGGCTCTCTAAAGCAGACGTACACAGAACCATCCCTACGGAACAGACAACAAGCGAACGCATTTGCATTCGGGATCCTTGGAGAAGTCACACGATCGCTGGCCGCCACAAAGCTTCGCGAATTTGCATAAACTACCTGCCTGTATTTGTAGACGTAAATTAACTGAACTAAACCGAACCAAACCTTAGGCTGCATGAGCAAGCGGAAGTTTATCTGAGGCTCACGCCAGTTCATCTCTTGGTAATGGCTCAATGTAATACGAGTCCGACTACAAGCTCATCTTCTTCGGGTCACGTTTGTTCCACTTCCCACGCTATATTACCTCTGGACTAGATTCACTGGGGGCGGGTGCAGAACTCTGTATAGTTTTCACGAAATCTTCGCACTTCGAGAGTGCAAGGGCTGTTTGGCACTGGGGAACTGAAGCCACTACTATTTTAAAAATGGCCTGTGCTCCCCTGGAGCCCTCAATTGGAACTATGACGTATGCATACTATGCGTTGTGAAGCTGAACACGTGATAGCACCTCCAGTTTACGCACTTCGTAATTTTTTGAGGTGCATTCTGGGGTTACGAATAATGCCAAACCGGACAAGGTAGGAGACCCTAATAGCACATTAATACAATCGACCATCTTCTGGCAGTATTCCAAATACCTTGCTCAAGACACACCAAATTTACTGGTAAAGCAATGTGAATTGAA
>QNGE01009095.1:0-14072 GCA_008508345.1 Paragonimus westermani | reverse complement strand
TCCGAGCGCCCGCCATGGAGTTCCATAGTGTAGCACCTGAACCGGGTAAGCCATACCACGGCTCTAAGTAATGGAGTCCAACTTGAATATCGAATAATAAGGTTATCCAGACCGTTTGCTTGAACGACAAAGTTAACATGGGCCGTCGTCTTCTTTGAATGAATGTCGTTGGGATCAAAGAGAGAGCTTGGTTTCGGATGCCATGACCCGCAAGGCTGATTCAAGAACTCAGAACCTTTCAAACACTGGTCTCTTATTGGGCCGTCCGTCAAACCGCGCGAAGCCAAGTCAGCCGGATTTTCTTCGGATTTCACGTACCTCCATTGTTCGGGTGTCAACGAATGATTGATCACGGAAAGGCGGTTAGCCACAAACGTGCAGGACCGAGTTGATACATTGTGTGTGGTCCAAAAAACATTTACCTGTCAGATGCGTAATACGTAGATAACCACTCTGCTGTCCAACGCCCCTCGAGAATAGCCCGCTTGAAACGGTTTGTTATATGGTTTGCTCACAAGATCATTTAGCACTTGGCCTACTGCGCACTCACCAAACCTTTTGACACCCAGCATTATTTTAATGATATGTGTTTACTCATGTATATGCAGTGTCCAGATTGCTATGAAATGTGAACTCGGCGCTTAATAATAAGCCCGACAGAACGATGTCATGTGAGCTTTAGTTGTCACGCACATTTCCTGCGGCTCTCCAAACCGTCGACGCAACTCTCCGTTTACCCGAATAACTCTCGAGTGCATAGTAAAATACCACAAAAACCAAGAGAAAGGGTTATATATTCCAATAATCACAGCAAACATAGTAATATCGAACCAGTTCTTCGTCAAAAATTTCCCATACATATTGCCTGTCATAGTAGATGTTATAACCCCACATTTTCTCATCTAACATGTGGAATTACATTCTCCCTCCCGAGTCCCATTTTATCCATCGAGCGAGGAAATTTTTCTACGACGGATAGACGCACGGAACTTCGTCTAAGCTGAACGGTTCACGGGATGTTCAACTTTGTGATGTTTTCGAGCAACCGACGAAGTCCTGCGTTGGAATATGCCCATTCGTTCGCTTGATTTTGGGTTTTTCCGCCATGCCTTGCCAGAGCAGATCTATCTTGACAATTTCCGGACGCCAATTCTATTTGTTAACAGCAAAAATTCCGAAGGTGCGTTTGGACATCCTCCCGGAGTGACATTGAAATATTTAAAAAATCGCCCATCCTACAACCTTGTAAACGTTGAATTAGTGTAACATCCAATTTTTTGAGACCGAATCTGTAAAGTGAGCAAACTCTCTCCTTCTCTGTTACGTGCGTCAAAGTTTCATAAACTACAGACATTTTCTTTTTGACTACGTCTTTTTTGCAACAGACTCCACGCGTGTGCCACTGTTTAATTATTCGTTTTTGTATGGTTTGTAACCATCTACAGTGATCGCGCACAACCAAGCGTGCTTCTCACATGCGCGTTGAGAAATATATATTATTTATTTATATAATAGAGCGCGATCATGGAATCAGTCCAAAAACAACAACATAGGAACATCTGACCCAGGTTGTCAGCGATGATTCCATGTAACCTCATGGCCAGGACTACTGCGACTGATTCGAGTCGCGGGATAGTCACCGCTTTGGGTAGTGCGACTGTAGACTAGCTAAACAGTAGTGCACTATTCCTGGTACCTTCATTTGAGGTGAAGCATCCATATGCTACTGCCCCATAACCTCTTCCCGAGGCATCACAAAATATATGCAGCTCGGATAGTTTTATAACAATAACCTGCGAAAACAGCATGCAGCATGGAACTCGGAGGTCATCAAGAGCCTTCAAGCTTGGCACTCTTTGCGATGTTCTAGACTCAACGGTTCGTCTCATCCGGGACCACTGTTGCGCAGCTTCTGAAGCAAACGTTTGCCTGGCAGTAGCCACGGCGAAACAAATCCCAAAGGGTCGTATAGCGGAGGGACACAGGATAGCCTCCATTTTCTAGTCTCCGCCCCGTCTGGGAGATGAAGGCTAAAGCGAAATTCATCCGTTTCAGCGTCCCATTGGATACCAAGAGTTCGTTGGGATGGTAGGGATTTGGCTTTAATATCCACTAAGGAGGGTGAGAGCTCTGAGTTCGGTATTGATGCTACCACCTCACGGTCGTTCGAAACCCAATTTCGTAGTCGGAAGCCCCCTCCTACCAACATGTCACAAACCTCTCTCACATAGTGTTTTGCTGTCTGCGCTTTGGGGGCCAAAACTAGACAATCATCAACTTAACAATTCGTCCGACCTGATTCGCGAATGTGACTTCCATACATCAACTCACAGTCTTCTGAGGTACGTTGTAATGCATAACTGGCGCAGAATGGGGAGAAGGTGGCGCCAAAAGGATGCGAAGCCATTTGGTACTCTACTGGATCTCTTGCAAGGTCATGTTCGGGCCACCACAGAAATCAGAACATACCCCGATAACGAACGGAGATGTGTACTTGTGGAAACATCTCTTCGATATCCGCCGACGTTGCCACTTTCTCTGCGCGGAATCGTAGCAAGTCAGGGCCTTGAGACGGCTTGTCATTCAGGGACAGTCCTTGCTATCTAGCCACGCAATCAAAGACTACTCTGGGCTTCCCTGATTTCTTAAAATTGAGTACAGGGTGGTGTGTGCAAGTACCACCGATGCGGGTAGATTGGATCGAGATGAGCTTGGGGGACCCTTTCAACATATCCACGTTCAATGTAGTGTTGGATCACCTTCGCGTACTTCGAAAACGTATCTTCATCACGGTTAAATCTCCCCTTCAAGTATGACAAATGTTTCTGAACCATTTTATAGTTGTTAGGAAAGTGGAGGTGCTCATCCTTCCTAGGAAGATGCAGTTCATAATGCCCGTTTGTGTCCAGCGCGGATAACTGTACTAGCGATAAGGCCATCGAATCCCCTCTAGAAAGTGTGTGACCATTTGGGAACATATCAGTGGGCTCAGTACCATATAAGGCACGAATCTGATCTCCTAACGTAGGAACGTCCTGCGAAAGCCAGTTGACAGACGCCTTAGCCCGACATTCACTGGTCAAAGGTCCGCACAACATCCAACCGAACAGTCCTCACTGCGTACGGCTGTCTACGTCATCCTAGCCTTTAGTCCAGGACCCAGTGCGCCTCGGACACGTCACAACCGAGAACAATAATAAATTGACCGTCCTCAATTTCACTGAATGTAACGTCCAGCATATGCGCCCACGTACTGGCTTCTCTCTGGATGGAATAGATAGATCTCATGGGCGGGTCCTCAACGGAGTAAGCGTTGTCGAAGGTACCGGTCTCATCTCCCTCTAAGGACCTCAGATTTAATTTGGCTCTCATGCAATATACTGGTTTAGTTCCATTGATCGTTGTAATGGATAAAGCCGAAGTGGTGCCCGAGATACCTGGACGATCTAGAAAGTTCTTCTTTACTAGAGTGGTGTCTGACCCGTCGTCCAAAAACGCGTGGGTAGTACAGGTTCCAGAGGGAACTACCACTCGCACCGACATGACATTAAATCGAGCCTGCTTGTCAGAATAACTGGCTGCACTGCAAGAGCCTTGATGCACTGAAGTGGCCGCCCCAGGGTCATTGGGCTTCAAGTGTAGCAAGCCATTATTCCAACCCATACATCTATCTATGGTGCACCTCAACCTACGCTTGCAGTGGGTAGCTACGTGTGAGGGCAGATAAAACATCCGTCTCTTCGTCGAACGGTGTCCCATCTCTACTCGACATTCACTGAACGGAATTCAGGGCAGCGTTCTAGCTCATGAATCTGCCTACACAAGAGACAGATATCTGCAGAGGGCGATAAACACTGCTTAGTTACCGCGTAAGTTAAGGCCCTCGCCTGTCTGCTGGTAACTCTTGGTGTGTTCAACTTGTTTGAGCCATACGTCGCGGCGGATTTGGTGATTTTGTGGTTACTGTCATAGGCAACCCGGCCAAACCTACTACGAGCAATTCGAGCATTCCGTGAAATAAACTCGCAAAGTTGTTCAAAAGTAGACTCCTGACCAAACGCCAGTGAATGGTCCACGACCTTTGCCCATTTATATTGCATGTTAACTGGCAGCGATTTAACAATTCTCTCCAAGTTGGCTACAGAGTTCAACTCAGAGAGGTAGTTCATTTGGGTTAAGGCTATCTCATAGCTCTGCGTCTTTAGTGATAACCTAGAAAGAGCATCTGCTGTATTGTGTACAGTGCTTCCCGCAGGCAACAACCCAGCTCTGAGGGAACAAGCAACATGGTGGGCTGCTCGCACAAATCACTCAGTATTTCGCGCGCTCGGTTGGCGGAAGCATGACACACACCTCAATGGCTTCTCTGGCACGACCTCTACAATAATGCAACAAGTATAACAGCTGTTGACCGTCATCTGATACCTTCCCTTCGACACAACGCTCAAATTGTCGAACAAACTTCCAGCAACGTGTGAGGTCACCATCAAACGAGCATTACTCAACCTTAGGAAGGTCAACACTGGAGGCTGTTGACAGAACAGATTACGACGGATGGACAGGTACGGGGTGCTCATAGAGCTGTACTGGCCTCAATTCTGCAGCCTGGCTTACGTTATCGCTCTCTGAATACTGCTTCACTCTAGCAACACGATAAACTGAATGCTCTTGCTCGAGGTCGACGTCGGCACGAGCATCCTCATCTTCAGCTTAGTCAAGCAACAACCTAGGCTTCTCAACTTCCATTCTCGCCTAGGCCAGCTTTCGCTCTAATGTGACTTCCGCTATGACTTTCCGTTACTCAAGCTCAGCCAGCAACGACGTAGATTTAGCCTGCAAACTCTATAGACCGCGTGTTGAGCCACGGCTGTGGCTTGAGCCAGAAACTGAGACAGCATCCACCGAACAGCGGACCTGCCTGTGACATCCGTGAGGTCGGAATTCCTTGGCATCAGCAAATTCCAAGCTTAGTCAGATTGAGTACTGAAACGATTCACTTCTGACCGTTGAGTTATGCGTAGCCCAAAAAACGGATCCCCACAATGAGAACACGATTGGATGCAACAATTTCTACGGTACTATTAACGAAGTGCACCAATAATTGCAAAAGGCAAACCCCAATCGTTCGCGACGATAATCTCGTCCAACAAAATCAACAGCTTCTCAACAGGACGAATAAGGTCAGCGGTGAACCGAAACGCCAGCAGACCAGGACGTGAATGGCCCCTCGCGCCGCAGACATTTAGTGGCACAGTAGTTCAACAAAACAAAATGGGGTGGGTGAGGTGGTGGGAACACGTGTCAGGTTGGTGAGAAAAATGGGGAATACAAACGATGGGAACGAATTTCTTCAGTCCGTGGATCAACAAATTTAAAACGCCCCCCAAAATTTGTCTGCATCTGACAGACCGCCGGTAGTGCCGTGCAGTTCCGGCTCCTTATCTATCTATACCTGCTATAACTCTCTACGCGACTTACGTTGAAGACCTTGCGAACAGTGATGCTCCCTCAACACACAGAGGCGCCTCACATCTCTCTTCATTGGACCGGTCTTCGTGCGAAACTCGATAGTACGGACCAGTTCGTCCGCGTCCACTTCACATTTTGTAACTAGTCCTAGGGTCCACTGGACCCTAGACAGTCCATCGGATTCAACAAGAACAACGTCACCTACCTGGAAATTACGTTGTCTTGCCAACCACCTCTGGCGCACTTGCAACGATGACACAGACTCTCGAGACCACCTTTTCCAAAAGGTAGTTACCATGTTATTCGCTTGTCTTCAACACCTTGTGTACCTGTCTACCAGATTGCAATCTGGGGCCAACCCTGTAGTGCTCCTCAAGGGAAGTTAGTCATTCGTGGTTAGAGCGATGTTGTCAGGACCGTCTGAGGCAATAGGAATCAATGGAATTTTGTTTAAAATACGCTTGACTTCAACCGATGAAGTTAGAAGGGTTTTGTCATCCGTTCGTTGCTCTCGGCAGATTGAGCTCAAAAACATCTGACAGATCAAATCAATCGCTCCCATACTCCACCTCAATGACTAGCATATGGTGGGTTGAAGTGCCACTGAATTCCCTTTTGTAAGAGCTTGTCAGTGACGGGCCCGCTACTTAAGTTGCGGATCCACTCTCCAAGCTCTTTTTCAGAGGCTACAAAATTGGTGCCGTTATGAGAAAAAATTGCCTCAGGCCTACCTCAACATCCGATGAATCGTGACAGAGCCATGCTGAACGAGTCGGGATACAACGTGTAAGCCACTCAGATATGCACCGCTCAGGACTGCAGGCACGTGAATATACATCCATACCCTTTTTCAAAAGTCCTGCCTCTCTTCACGCAAAACGGTCCAAAATAATCCAACCCAGCGTTCGTGAACGGATGTCACGCTGGGTTTACCTTAGCAGATGATAGAAGGGCCATTAGCTGCTTACCGGCTGAAACACAACGACGACGACAGGCTAGACAGGATCCAATGACTCACTTAACCGTCACACCACCCTGTGTGATCCAGAAGTGCCTCCTTGGCGAACACATGAGACCTTCCGGAATGACCTTCGACCTCGTGATGATATCTTACAATAAGATTAACGATGGGATGGCACTTAGACGAAATTATGGGGTGCATGATCTCGAAACTGTAAGCTGATAGCGACAATCGACCTCCTACTCGTATAACTCCTTCAATCATGACGGGAAACAATTTTTTCAAGGAGCTCATTCGAGAGAGAACAGGGAGGCTATCACGGCCAGACAGCCTAGACAGCAGGGCTACATCCTCGGGGAGGTACTCAGATTGTACTGATCTTACCAAACCTATTTCTGCCGCTTTGATCTCCTTTAAACTGAGGGAGCCAGCTTTCAAAGTCAATTCCGAGCGCCCGCCATGGAGTTCCATAGTGTAGCACCTGAACCGGGTAAGCCATACCACGGCTCTAAGTAATGGAGTCCAACTTGAATATCGAATAATAAGGTTATCCAGACCGTTTGCTTGAACGACAAAGTTAACATGGGCCGTCGTCTTCTTTGAATGAATGTCGTTGGGATCAAAGAGAGAGCTTGGTTTCGGATGCCATGACCCGCAAGGCTGATTCAAGAACTCAGAACCTTTCAAACACTGGTCTCTTATTGGGCCGCCCGTCAAACCGCGCGAAGCCAAGTCAGCCGGATTTTCTTCGGATTTCACGTACCTCCATTGTTCGGGTGTCAACGAATGATTGATCACGGAAAGGCGGTTAGCCACAAACGTGCAGGACCGAGTTGATACATTGTGTGTGGTCCAAAAAACATTTACCTGTCAGATGCGTAATACGTAGATAACCACTCTGCTGTCCAACGCCCCTCGAGAATAGCCCGCTTGAAACGGTTTGTTATATGGTTTGCTCACAAGATCATTTAGCACTTGGCCTACTGCGCACTCACCAAACCTTTTGACACCCAGCATTATTTTAATGATATGTGTTTACTCATGTATATGCAGTGTCCAGATTGCTATGAAATGTGAACTCGGCGCTTAATAATAAGCCCGACAGAACGATGTCATGTGAGCTTTAGTTGTCACGCACATTTCCTGCGGCTCTCCAAACCGTCGACGCAACTCTCCGTTTACCCGAATAACTCTCGAGTGCATAGTAAAATACCACAAAAACCAAGAGAAAGGGTTATATATTCCAATAATCACAGCAAACATAGTAATATCGAACCAGTTCTTCGTCAAAAATTTCCCATACATATTGCCTGTCATAGTAGATGTTATAACCCCACATTTTCTCATCTAACATGTGGAATTACATTCTCCCTCCCGAGTCCCATTTTATCCATCGAGCGAGGAAATTTTTCTACGACGGATAGACGCACGGAACTTCGTCTAAGCTGAACGGTTCACGGGATGTTCAACTTTGTGATGTTTTCGAGCAACCGACGAAATCCTGCGTTGGAATATGCCCATTCGTTCGCTTGATTTTGGGTTTTTCCGCCATGCCTTGCCAGAGCAGATCTATCTTGACAATTTCCGGACGAATCCTCTGAATCAACCAGTTGTAACGGGCAACGCCGTTATTTCGTAAATCTAGACGGACCACAAAACCAAATCACGCCTGGCTCTGTTGACACCGGACACATTTGATCTCGTTCACGCAAACGCGCGGTTGGTGGTGAAAACATCTTCTCTAGCCACCGGCGGAACCCCGCCAACCGAAGTGCTGACTGGAAAGAATACCACAACTTGAGCACACAAAGGTCTCCGGAGTACTGGGAGTATCAGCATAAATTCCATTGAAATGGATGCGGCTGAACGGACAGAGTCAAATCCTTCTCATCGTGGGTAGTCCACTTCATCATGTGGAGTGAATGGGATTAATAACGGCGGATCCCAAAGGACTGAACGAAGCTGCAAACCGACAGTCAGCCTTGTGCGATGCTCACTGGAGGATAATATTTTGGGTTCGAAGTAGAAGAGCAAATCAAAAATACTCCATACACGTTTTGAAGCTCATTCTAAGAACTACATTCTAAGAAACAACGCTTTGCAGATGAAACTGCGCAATTTGCTCCCCGCTGCTTTCAAGTCAACTCACAATTATACCGGTTTTCACGGCTTTCATCCATTAGCCGATGGCTCCATAGTGACACATCAAAACATGAGTGCTACTAAGAACTAAGTTTCCGATATGTATACCTCAGTGAGTACATCACCCCTCGACTATGCTACTAACTTAGATGTCCGCCAGACCGGTCTTTTTAGTGCACCCCTCGAAATTTCATCCACCACGGCCTGTCCCAACTCTCTATGTCTCATTCAACCACCTAACCACAACGACTCTCTCCCGGGACTTTCTGCCTTGAGGTCAAATCCTTGTGACATCCACTCGGACATGAGAAGAAGATTGGTACATCCTCGAAGCCAGGCATGCCTGCATAATGTTTTGTGACCCAATGCCACATATACTGTGCAGTTCTTTAGCAGTTTAAATGTCGTGCCTGACAGGAGAATTAATAAAAATAATATATATTTTTTAACGCATATGTGAGAAGCACGCTGCGTTATGTGCGATCACTGCAGATATTTACAACCATACAAAACGAATAAGTAAACAGAAAAAAATCGTGAAGCCTTTCGTCGAGAAGGCCGTGAGCAAAAGGCAAATGAATGTAGTTTACGAAAACCTTGACGCACGTAACAGAGAAGGAGATAGTTCGGTCGCTTCACAGATTTAGTCTCAAACAACGGGATGTTACACTAATTTACTTTATACGAGGTCGTGGGATGGACCATTTGTGACATGCACACCAGCCGACTCTACTCTGGACGCCCGTGACTTCGCGGACCAACCTTCGGGCAACGTGGACGAACCAGGGCTCATAGCTCTTCCGAATTAAGGGTTCGAGCAGCAGTTCTGAAAAGAGAAACAATACGAACAAACATGAGCGGAAGGCCCAGTAGGCCATGCACACGGCTTACACAAACGTAAGCTAAAACGGCATCGACAACACAGAGGCACGCCCCGTCACACAACTCAAATTCAATTTGTGCGCGCTCGCTGGTTTCGGCTGCGCGTTACAAATTTTCTAAATAGTTCAAGGTCACTCCGGGAGGAGCGCCCAAACGCATCTCTGGGGTGTTTCGCCGTTGGGGGATAAAATTTGCCCCCGGAAAATGTAAGATAGGTCGGCGTTGGCGAGGCAGAGCGAAAAATCCCAAAATCCAGCGAACGATTGGGCAGATTCCAACGCAGGATTTCGTCGATTCCCGAAAAAACGCCAAGAAGTTGAACATTTCGCGAACCGTTCAGCTAAGACAAAGTTTCGTGCGCTCATCCGTCGTAGAAAAGTTTTCTCGTTCAGTGGACAATATGAGGATCGGAAAGGAGAAAGTACCCATGTAGCACATGGCCCACCGCGACTGAACGGTTTCCTGCGGGTTCCGGTGGGCCATGAGAAAAATCATCGAAACAAGCATCCCATGAAATAATTCTCCTAAAGGTAAATGTTTATGAACATCAACTCGAAATCTGCATTCATCTTCTCAGCAAAATTAGTGACATTTGTTTAAATCACCCCGTAAAAGTTAGTTATCTTTGATCGCTAATTTTACGAGCTCGCTGAGGTAAGAGTTGTGCAAGTTGGACGGTTTTGCTTTTCTACAGGATTACGTGAGAAATTCGCCGCTGTTGTTTATTCTCATGTCACATACGGAGAGTGCTTTCTGATGGGTAGTTAATTCTTGTTCTGTGTTAAACATTAGCTGAGGAGTTGAATTCCAAAGCCACCCATAAAACTTTATTATTGTGGTTCATGTTCAACTATTGCACAAGTTCACGAAGTTATATTGAGGTTACCTATTGTGAACAGGCAAATGTCTGTAGTATTATTGCAATGCCAAGAAGGAATGCTGTAGGATTGTTATGCTTCATGTTCGCTCTATCTCCATTTTTCTCGGAGATATGGAATTTAAAAGATACCGGTAAAATTGCTGTTAATATTGTTTTCTTTCGTTCACTACACATTTCCCTTGCATTCCTCGCCGGTTTTCCCAGTGTGCATCGAAGTGTGGCGCAGTCGCTCCAACGTCGATGGCGAAATTTCTTGAACACGTGCATAACAAACCGTATGTTTCCGATGAACTTGTGTAACCTATCCAATAAACTTTGTATGTTTACGGATATTTTGCAATATTCTTCGTTGGCGGCGGCAGTAAGCCTGGAGGGCGTAACAAAAGTGAAGGGGTATCCGTTTTAAAAAAATCGCATTTTGCGGACTGCGTTGAAATCTCTGCTCGCGATTTTTTTTATGGCCTGCCGTGGCCCGCGCGGGGCCCATGCGGGTCCCACAACGTTTTGCTAATTGGGTAATTCCACACGTTAGATGAGAAAATGTGGGGTTATAACATATACTAAGACAAACAATGTACTAGCAAAATTTTTTGAGAAGGAACTCATAAGGTAATATTACTTTTGCTGTGATTGTTGAAATATATATAACACTATCCACTGTTTGTTGTGGTATTGTGCTATGTACTTGGAATCTATTCTGGCGTACGGAGAATTGAGTCGACAGTTTGGAGAGCCGCATGGAGTGAGCGTCTGATAACTAAAGCTTACATGACGTCGTTCTACTGGAATTTCTAATAAGCTTCGTGTTCACATGTCGAGGGGCGTTAGGGTGGTTATCCACGTATTGTGCATCTGACGGCTAAATGATTCTCGGACCACACTCAAAAAGGTAATCAGATGATACACAGAGTTTGAAGATAGACAAGGTGTTTGTTAACGTAAGATAGCTTTCCAAACATTTTTAAAACGCTGAATGTTGTCACTGGTTCTAACTTCATTTGAAAGTTTATTCCAAACCTAGGAATACTTTACAAGGAAGAAATTTGCACGTATATTTTCTCGGGATATCAGGGTTGGCAAGATGGAACCCTTATTTCTTAGACTATACGCAGGGCTGTGTTGTAAGTGGACGGTAAATACTGTGGTAATCACATCCGAATGTATGAGTTTACACAACAGCGTTAAGTTCAACTTCAGCCTACGCAGCCAAAGCGGATCAATATCAAGTTTTCCACAGCGCTTTCTGTAGGTGAGCGAAGAAGAATATCCTAATAAGCTCTTGGTAAACGATTGTTGGAGGTTTTCTAACACAAGCCTATCAGACTTGCGTAGATGACAGTAGATGGAGGTGCGATACTCCAGTTGAGGCTGAGCAAACATTCTGTAGAGCGTTAGCTTCGCAGCTGGTAGACTGAACGCCTTTTTGATACAGCCTATTGTTCTAGTTTTTGCTACCTGGAAGCAAACCTGTTCAAAGAAATCGAAGGAGTTTGAGTACCTTATTCCTAGATCTATGACTGAAGTGGCTGTATCAATATTACAACCATCTAGTGAGAGGGAGCCTTCAGATGATTTACAACCATAAGTGAGGATGTTCGATTTGTCTGCTGAGAACGACATCAGCCATGTTCCGCACCACAACTGCAATGGCACTATGTCCTGTCGTATATTTTGTGGACAGAAGTTGGTGCTTCTGCCCTGTCGAAATGTGTAAACGATTGTTATATCGTCAGCAAACAGAAAGGGTTTTCCATGTGTACTAACGTCGTATAAGTCATTTACGTACATTTGGAAGAGCAACGGATCCAGAACGCTTCCTTGGACCATCCCACGAGTCACTGGTTTCGGTGTTGACCGTTTAAGTGCGACTTTCAGGGTATGACGACAACCAGCTATACAAGCGGTCTTGTATGCCAAACGATGCCATTTTGGTTAAGAGGCTTTTATATGGCACAGGGTCAAAAGCCTTTTGCATGTCCAAGGGTATGGTAATCAGCGCGTCAACGGACGTCAATATATGATTTGAGAATTCAAGATAACATTTCATACAAGAGCGTGAAGGGTTTATAAGGTTTTGTGTCCTCACGGACTCGACTGTGTGCACCTTTATCATCCTTTCAAAGATTCTCGAACAGATTGACGTGTGGTTGACGGGACGATAGTTACTAACGTCCTGCCTCGGACTACTCTTGTGACGAGGCATAATGGTTGAGGTTTTCCACTGAGGAGAGAGAGTGCTGGATAAAGGTGATAGGTTGAACAAATTGAGTGAGAGGCTGGGTTTATCCTCACCTGTCTGCCTGACGACCAGTGATGGGATACCATCTGGTCCAGGATGAATTGAGTGCTCAACGCTAGCTAACTGTGAACGAACACTTCGAACATCGATTAGAACATCACTCAAAACTTTATCAGTTTTAGACGGGATATGGGCAGGTAATGAGATGTTTTCTGTGCTTATTGAGGCAGCGAAATGTGAGTTAAAGATTTCGCACATCGCTACAGGGTCATCGACAACCGCTTTGTCTTTGAGAGGGTCCCTCATAGAATTTCTCCGTCTCAATAGTTGCATTAGTTGTGCACATTTCTGCTCACTACTGAGCGCGAGTTTCCCTCCGTTAATTTGACGGAGTTGCGTCTGGGGTTCTGTGTTCAAACATTTTGATCATTTGCATCACCAGGGAAAAGTCTAGCGCTTTTACGTACATCGACTTGAAAATTTCAAGTCTGTCAGTCTTTTTCGTAGTAAGGACTTTACCGTGTACATACGAGCCGACACGTTTTGATATAACGTGGGCCAGAACGTCGATACAAGACGTTAGATGTCTGGTAAATTCTCCGGCTGTTATGCTTGGGCCTGATGTGCGAAAGAAGTTATTCCAATGTAAGGGTCTTAGTAAGCAGATAAAAGGCATTCCAATCAATGTATTTGGCCGTACGGTGGAGTAGAGCTGTCGGTTTGGCAGCAATATTGGAATCAAACAGACATTTGACAACATTATGGTCACCTCCTGGAAATTGTTGTAGAACAGATATCTCTACAGATGAAACACCTATGGTAAATATAGGATCCAAAATATGCCCCTTTCTGGTGGGTTGTAGAGCATGTTGGTTCCAACCATCCAGATGAATGCATGAAAGGAATTCGGCCTGTTTTTCTGGAGTAGATAATGAGGTCCAGGATATATTGTTCATGTTTTTGTCGCCGCGTACTACTTTGTGTTCACGTTGCATGTTGGACGCATGGTTCATTATCTCAACTGGTAAGTCAAATCCCTGTTCATAGCGTTAGACGGTCTGCAGATGCATCCTATAAGTGGCTCGCGATAACCAATAGAGATTATTAACCACAACGGGTCCTCGGGTTCATGAGGTATAGGCTCATCAAGTGCGACTGCGGAAAATTGCTCTCTTAGGTAAATACTGCATCCACTTCCTCGTCCTGTGAGACGATCCCTACGAAACATGTGATATCCTACGATGCTAATCTGACTGTCAGGTGCGTCAGAGGAGCACCACGTCTCAGTTACGAGAATGATATGGGGAGTGGATAAAAAGACTTAGGGTTTGAAAATGTACAGATTACTAACCAACGATCTCGCGTTCATTAGTAATAAACGTACGAAATTCGTTTGTCAAATACAGCAGATGAACTGCTAAGATGCTTCATGACAGATGGGGCAATGGGTTGCGAGGTATCAAATGGAAAGGCCTGATCTAAGGAATGTACCGAGTTTC
>QNGE01009094.1:0-14076 GCA_008508345.1 Paragonimus westermani | reverse complement strand
GAAATGTTCCACGGTTATTTTCAATTTCAGCAGAACAGTATATTCCGTGATCGTTTGTCAATATTACTTTGAATTTACCAAAATTAGATGGTGATATGCATCGCAGAATCACTACAGAGTTTTTGTCTCTTACCGCTATTCTTCTTATGGTTCGGTTTAAGGAATTCCGAGAGATGACTAATCACAGGTTAACCATCTTTTTTAGCCCTTTAAATATATATTTTGAAAATACCACGCACATTGAATTGATTACTGGTAACAATCCACTCTACCTTCAACCGCCACACAAAGCATTAAGTTGGTTGCGGTTGTGACGAGATTATTATTCGGAGTCGATTACTTGAAGCCCGGTGGACAGCGTCACGTGCAGATTACAACTGTAAACTTTTTATGCACTGAATATTGGCAGTAGACGAGAGATTAATGGTTTAAAACGAGAGTTTGTAGCTTTGAAACAGTCGAAAATTGGCAACCCCGATTTCGGAGTTCAACAGACCTATTAGCTTGTGTTTTTTCGAAAGAGGGGAATAGTCTGTCATAATACAGTGTAGCGAACAAACCTGTCTGTGGTTGTTAATCATCATGACGAAAGCACAACGCCTTCACAGCAAAGTGTTGTCAGGACGAGATGAACAAATGATAGGTTCACCTGAATTTAACCACATCGTGAGTATTAATAGAGACGACGTTTTAACATATTCGTGTCAAAAATATGACGGCAATGGAAACAAAACATCTCACCTTTTTCAGTGTGACTGACGTGCATCATAAGTTATAAAGCCCAAATAAATGTTTCCGGGTTATTCGATCGGAGTCCGATTGCTTCAGTTGTAGCTAGAATTTGGCATCTCATAACTGTTGGCTAACTGTCCCCGAATACAAATCGAACAGGAAGGAGCGGCTAAGTCGAATGCATGGCTGGAGTAAACAGTTTTATACAGACACACTAGTGGTTGGCTTGGTTGCTCCACGATTTATATAGGTTAATTGACCACAGTTGAATTCAGATAGTCTTCTGGTATTGCGACCAGCGTCACTGGTTCCACCGGATCCAGTAGGTATATAAACACCGAAAGTATCTAAAAACCACGCAACATATCTTTTAAGAGCAAACACAAAAACGAAGTAAAAAGGAACGAAACAAATAATTTGGCAACGTAGAAGGTTCTTTGTCTTCAAGTGATTGTCTTGGCAAGCGTATTGTTTTGAATAGTTACAAAATTTACATTGCGCTTTGTTCCGCCGTCGACACGTAGATTTTTTTACCTATTGCCCCGGCCTTGAAATTACTCCATATAGCTAATCTTCTTCACATGCACTTATGATCAATAAGAACAACGGAGGTGCTAGCAAAAGACTGCGAAAACATTTCACGNTGATCAATAAGAACAACGGAGGTGCTAGCAAAAGACTGCGAAAACATTTCACGCAAGTGTGGCAAGCCGCCATCAACCCGATTAGAAGTATTTTAACATTCCGTACTTGAAAATATCAGTAAAATGTCGGACACTGGTACAGCCTCACACTTCTTATCGTCTTTTCACTTCTGAACAACAACAAACAGGAATATGTATATTTATGAGGCTTGTGGGGTGGAGTATGAAGAAATAAAACAGCAAACGGGATGGATTTCAAATTTAAGAAGCTATCAATTAGTTTTTCATTCCTCAATAGGATTGCGTGCATGCACGTGTATGTTGTTACTGTTTACTCGGATACTGTCTTATTGCTTGTCCCGCTTCATCGGAGTGTGTGCGCGTCCTTTACCGTCGTTCAGCCGTGTGATCACTTAGTCAAATTGATTTATGCATTGTCAGACATAGGAGTGCACCTGACGGTCGATCATGCTTGGTCTATTCACAACATACTAGCCATTTCACTGACTATTTTCAGACTTGTAAATTCAGCCTGATGACAGTCACCCCGATACTGTAAATCTGAAATTCTCCGGAGACATTATGGTAGCTTCGTAATAGTGTGACGTTAATGAATTTGGGAAATAATTTGAAACACTGAAAATAACTGAAAATAGCAAACAATAATTTCATATGTCGTTACGTGGGCAAACTGGAATACATCAGTCTTTCGTGAAAAGCTTACAAACCGAAAACCACCTTATAAGTTTTTAGTAGGCGGCGATAGAGCCATTAGCAAGGATTTCGACCCAGTGACCTCTAGCTGTAATTACCTCAGTGAGCATGACCTCGAAATCTTAGAAATGATTAATGGGATTGCCACACAAGTAAATGTTGCAGATTCTAGGTTTCAATTCAAGACTGGGCTAAAATGCCTGTAACAATTAATAACACATAAAAAGCAAGCCGAATAATGTAAAAAATCTTTTGAATAAGTATGCCGTTACATATTTACCAACATAGCATTGTAGTGGATCCATTTCGAATCACACATGAAAATCTCATCGAGAAACGTGAATACAACTGTGGGCTCGATACGATAAATCAACGCAATCTCCTCAATAAGGTGTTGTTCTGTACTTAGCTAGTTTAACCCACTCAGAAAAATAAATTTATTACGTACACACATTAAGTTTACACGTTTTCATCATTTCGCCTCAATGACTGGTTAACAAACGTGGAATTTCCTGAAACTACCGCTAAATCAAGATTATCAAACGACACGTGTCAATCTGTACAGCACGAAGTTAAGTGTTCTTACAAGGGAAGTAGAGTTTGAACACGGAAAACTGTTCAGAAATGTTATTACAAGTCGCTTTTTTTGTTTTAAACATCAAGCGTAGCCCACGTTAAGCCAAATTTATTTAGTCATTCATTTCTTTGTCAGTTTACTGAATACCTGTATGTACAAGTGAAATTATATATTAGAAAATTGATGGAATCTTGAAACTTCTTTCTACACCCGTTGTAAACCGATGAAAACGTCTTCCCCGACCACTTAATTACGATTTATTTTGTGTGCTATAAGCAGCTACCCATGTTATTCTCCAAAAGAAGTAGTTGATAGGATATATGAATGACGGTGACATAACTAAAATGGTTGCTTTCATTAGTCTGGTGTTAGGTGGCCTTGCAACAGCTCCTTTAACCATTTCCCACGGGCGAAAGCTTGCTAATAAAAACGGTTACGTAATAGGTTATTATCTCTTGTGATTGCGAAGAGATTGTTAGGATTTCAGAAATTTACTATCGCTACCATTTGAACTACTGCTCTTGAGGAAGTGCATGACTTGAAATAACAAATATTGTAACGAGCAGCCTGTAATGCTCGGTTGTACGTTGTGGCTATTTCGTACAATATTTGTACAGTTTCGTGACTGGTTATTTAGCTGGACGTTGCCTACTGTAGGAGGCATACAGTTTTCCATTTAATCTGAAGCAGTGTGAATACCTTGGTAAATTTCCGCAGTAACATTTGCTGCTGATTGGGGAAATATAAACAAAAATTACCTCACAAGCTACATACTACACTGTTGTTCTGTTACGCCTTTTCAGTTTATATTATGACACATTTGCGTGACCAAACATAACTGATTGAATATTAACGCACAACAGTGCTATATTCACGAACCTGTGTAACATCTACCAATCATAGTTTGATGGCCGTAAACTTGTCTGGATATTTTATGCAAATGTCAATTTTATGTCTGAATCGATATTTTCTATAACTCGTTTCGACTGTTCGTTCGAAAAAGTCAATAGATACACTGAACTACTGAGTTTGTATCAGACAGATTTTGGGCCATTCAATTACGATACGGTTAACTACGCCAAAGTATTATATATGTGGAGTATGGTCAGTAGTTTACGTTCTTTCCAGAATTAGCTCAAAGGAAACACTCACTATGTCCCGCGACTGATGGAGCAATGTATGAGTGGCACTCAGATACGAACTCAAAATTTATCTGTCACTCACCTGAAATCAGAAGCTTCACATAGTGTGCAGCGTCGTTAAACATTTTATTTCGCATTAATTCATGCGTGCATCTCCAACCTAAGGCTTTTAATGATGTATTCTATTCTAATTACTGATATGGGGAAAATAGGATATAAAATCTAGTTTTAAATTTCTTGTTGACGGACATTCCGGTACCGTCTGGCACGATACCATTTATGCAAGTTTTTTATCACGAGAGTTCAAAAAAACGTCCCAAAACACAATTAGCATCAGACATTGATACATCTGAGATTTAACACTCCTGAATGGCATGAAGTTAGCGTTTTGAAATAAACACTCTGACATATATCACTTGTTGAAAAGCCATTCATTTGACTTACAACTCTACCCCACTGAAGGTGATTATATTCCAGTGGCAACACTTCACTTAAGTATGTTGAAGACTTTTAGTATAAATGTGAATGAATGGGGGATGCTATGAAAATGTTGAACGAGAAGATAGACAAGTGTGCAGTGTTGGCGTATATTATTTTGAGAGATTCCAAAATCGGTAGTCGCTATCTGGATGAAGAGATTATTAGAAACTACCTTAACAAAGCCGTCCAGATGAATGGGAATAGATGCGGCACTGATAAATTTTAAACAGGGATATCAGAAGCTTCTAAATCGATGGCAATTCACACCAAATAAAATGCCTTAATGAAAACGAAATCTGTTTTGCTGAATTGTCAGTTAATCACACAAGATGTTGTGCTTTCCCAAAGAAAACAATGAGTTTGCCTTCATGTTTACAGGTAAGGCTGATTTCGATTGATCAAGAACTTTTAGAGCAAGTCAGACGTTATAGAACAATGTTGCTATCAATTTTGGAAGCAGATAGCTTGAACAATGTATAAGTTGGCATCAGTCACTTCACTTCAATCAACTAACCGTGTATTCTCGTGTTTTTATTAAAACTCTCAGCTAATTCTACGAGCTATTCTCTTGTTTGATCGCAAGCCATATTTTTTTAATTAACGTTTATGTTGGGTTATGATGGAAAACATCTTATTTTTCTGGGATTTCCAATGAGAGAAAATCAAGATAGTTATAACGTCAGTTAGAATTTCACAACAATTACCGTCTCACTTTGTACCGGAGCAAAGGATCAAACCGAATTACGAACATTACTCTAATTTTGAAAAGTAAGATAGTAATCAGGAAAACAATCGCAATATAGATGTGCTATTTGTTGTTATGGAAGTTGTACAGACATTTGGGATATGTACATATCACGAAACATATTTTTAAACATACAAAAATGAATTGACTAAGAGAAAGTAACGGGATGAATATTTATGACGACTAAGAAGGTAATCGCAGCGTAACAATAAACTGCTTGTAAACATACAAAGAGAGTCAAAGTGTGAATCTGCTAAACCTGTTTGAATAGTGTGTGTTGTTATGGATGAAGCTGGACTTCGTTTAGCAGCATTCATAAAAGCAACCGCCGTACATCCGAGTACAGCCAGCCAGCAAATCTTTACGTAAAGCTGACACGTATAATTATTATCTGGTAGCTGCAATGTAGAAACTAACTGGGAAAACGAAATTCAAATAATGTTCATTTGCTTACAACTTAGTATATTCTGGCAACGTTAACATCTGAAATAAAGTTTTAGGTGGCGGAACTCACGATCCAGGGATCGGGGAGATTAAAGTAACAACCACGACGGCAACAAGTTCATAAAAATTTTGACCATCGAAGTGGTCTCAAAGTCACCACAGTTTTGTTCTAAACACTTGGGTACAGTCTATTAGACCAATTACAATAGTGACATTTCGTACATGAAAGCTCTTTTGAACCAGTGGTACATGGATTCCACTTTCATGACATCCTAAATAATGATGACAACTCACTTAACTCAGATAAACTTGTTCTGTGAATTGATTAAAGTCTGCCAAGCTGAAGTTAAATAGAGAAGTCAAACTGAACTACCGTGTTCTGTCACTGGGCAATCTGACCACACAAAGAGAAGAGAAACTGATGGAAGATTTAGGCAAAAAGAACCGGCGTGGAAAACGTAGTTTGTGTGCGTTGACATCTTTTATCTCGCGTTATATGGAATGACTATGGCAAAAAGATTTTTGACCAAAACAACTAGTTTGTGTGCACAAGATGACTACAGATAAAGTGAAACATTGACGGGTAAACCACAAACCCCGGAAAACCCCAAGCAGATCATTAGAATGTACAACGATGTTATTTTCTATGCCGACGGTAACAAGAAAGCAGACACTAATTTCGTTCATATTCTTTTACTTGTTACTTATAACTAGGAAAAAATTTAAAGTCCTTATTAGGCTACAAAACAAGTAAACTACTACCTTGCCATTCTCCTCAGTTACAAAAAATAATCTTATTTCGTCACATTCCACTGATTACGGAAATACTTGTGCAGCTACAGAATGAGCAACCTAGACATAACAAATCAACAGCTGGTTGCTGGTACCAAGCGGCGTGTTAACAATAGCTCAGAATACAACTAAAAACAACAGACTTACACTTGATTACCGAGCGTCATCCAGCATTATCAGTAGAAAAGCTTACTGAGCGAACAGAACTGAAATAGTTGGCTGATGAGGAACTATCGTTGACACTTTAGAGTAACCAGAAAAGCATGATCTATATTGTTGAAGCATTAGTTGTTTATAGTCACAATCTGCTGTGATGCTGCGGCTACATTGATAATTGCCGTTGACAAACAGTGGCCCACGACTACCCGCTCCAGCGGTTTGTCTAATTCCTAAACCGGCGAATTCCACCCTGTATTGCACCGATCAGCTGATTAAAACCAGTTCAATTTTCATGCGAAATAGGAATATACCAACACTGCACCAGTGGTTACCATTTAATCTGTATCTTGTTATTGGTTTCTTTAACTAACAAAAATACAGAGGAAAATATCATGCAAACACAGCTGACTTTTGGCTGAACAAGCCCTACATCTGCGTGCCTAATATCAATTCATTTTTGCCAAATTTATATAAACTGGGTAAACCACACAGCTGTTCACAACTATGGCATTCCCACAGAAGTTCCATTCAATCCATTTTGAGACGAATCACTACACTTGAGTTTTCTTCTTGTGTGAGCTCACCAGCAATGGATACCTTTGGATGTCTTAAGGGAATATTCCTACTCATGGAGCTGTCGTCTGACGTTACTGGAACAGCTACTGTGTCTCCGCCATAGGCACTCGAACAATCAAGGTATTACTCGTAAAAAAGAGGGTTGGGCGTTCATGTCTGTCAATTCAACCCTGTTTACTATGAAGTCGGTGGTACCACGGTTAAGACACTTGCAGCATGAAATCGTAATCGGAGTCTGGATCATGGCTGCAGCAAGAATATGCATAACTGACGAGTTCTATCAATAGCAACTCTTGAGTCTAATGCCCTTATTCAAAAATAACTCTCCATATGGAAATCGAAAGCCGCGAACAACTGTGAGTACCGCTTCACTCACAACCATAAGGATCCTGTGATAGTTATCAATAATTTTACGTCCCGGTTAGCGTAAAATATGGCATCGTTCATGCAATAAAACGTGGGCGTAAATGGTTTTCAATCACATTCCCTGACTTTTAATACCAAAATTAATTGACTACAAATCGATTCCGCATAGATCGAATACGACGTACAATCATCTGTATCCAAAAGCTCAATATTTCCAATCTTAGGATTTGCTTTTGGTGTAAAATTTCTTTTTCAAGCTGATGGTCAAACGCCTGAAAGTTTTGACATTTTCGAACTTTTTGGTGCTCATCTACGAGAAACAGTGGAAAATTTTCCTCTGCCACCCTCTTTGGCTTATTGACAATGACTGACGTCTCACATTTTAGAAACTGTAAAACATCAGGGGCTTTGAGAATACTTCGGTTTAACTCAAACAGTTATGCTCCTGATACATCTAATCACACTGTAGCTGAAATTCATCTGTCAGTCTCACAGAAATCTGGCCAAAGTAAATTAAAAACTAAATTTCTTCCTCAAATTCAAGTTTGGACAAGTTAGCCTGATTAACTCCCACTCTAGATTTCGAGCTGACTTCAGAGACCACCGGTTCCCAGTGGCGATATACCACAATAGCATACAATTTTAATTTTGCTTGTATGCAACAAACGACAGACACTGACTTTCCCACACTTCGTGAGTCTCGACATGCCGCGTTCTACCGGTTATGCTTACGTCACAGCTAACACTTGATGGTTTGGATCAAATGCTGCCGGAGTTTGCATGTAATCCGATACAACGTGGAACTTTTGGCTGGTCAAAGCTTTTGCTCTGGACATCCTCTGGTGCATACGACGCTGGCGTCACCCAGTAATCTAGAAGGACATTTTCGGAAATTTTCACCATTTATCCTTCCACAGGTGATTCTGCCAACGCGTGTATTTTGTTTACAAGACGCTGAGAATGAGTATTCTACCCAGATAATATTGTGTTGTTCAGAAACGTTGTAAAACCAAGTACGATGCGCACAAGCAAACTGCGTCCGGTTGTGAGAAACAGTTGTTTCTGAACCCCGTGTGAAGATTGGAGGTGTGATAGAACGCTTCAGTGATTTCACTGAAGCAGGTGTTTTATCAGCACTTTGTTTGCCAATTTTGGTCAGACAGCAGTAGAATGTTGTAGCGAAGATTAAAAATAAACAGAACAAACCGAAGACAAAATTTGAATTGACCGTACGTTCAAACTTTAATGAATGCCATATCGACAGACAAGCATAAGTGCACTAAGAATCAGCTGTTTACTTAGAAAGGTTATATGATACATTACAACCAAAAATATATGAACACAAGGCTACGGGCCTGTTGGCAGAAGCTGACTAGTGATCAATCCAAATATATTCACCGCACAGACAGATGTGAATTTTTAATACGCCGACTAGTCACAGCAGTATGCTGATCGCAAAAACGTTACGTTTTTTGCTAATTGCATTCACCAGCGCGAGATTTGATTACATATTTAGTGTTCCACCAAAATTAACGTGCGATCACCATCACGTTTTTGACAGCGATTGCAGTTTGAATCAAACTAGTGACTTGAAAGTCTATTTATAATTTCCGACATGAGTGAACCAAGTCGTTAATTTAGCCATTCAAGAATCAACTGTGCTAGAGAAAGGTACTATTGGTGAGCTCTAACAAGAGTAGTGCAACTCGAGACTAGTACTACTTTTCAAAAGAACCAGAATAAGACTTTGATTGAGATATGGAGGCTTCAGTCACTTCTGAGTGATTCTCAGTCAAAGGAAATTTGTTTCCAACTACGTTCACTTTGTTATCTATTGTGATGAAACTAAAAAACACATGAGTAAATAACGTATTTAGATATGCATTCCCCGAGTAGATGCATTGAACATCTAGCATATCCTGAAAGTTGACTCCTTGCAAATGCTGGGATGTAGTTTCTTCTCTTGCAAAATCTTGATCTGTGATCAATACAATTTATTGTTATCCATGTTTCTGCCCGAAATAGAAGCCCATGCTGTACTGTTTGGTAGCAGAATATTTTGAAAATACGCATTCAGCTAATCTACATTTGCCAGCTCGAACATGTAAACTCTTTTGTATAGACTGCCCTGTCATGCGTTTCAACTCAACCCAGTCGCCCATACGAACATTCAAACGTTTTGTCAAATGACCCACTTCTTGCCGTATGTAATATTACCCTTCTGTCTTTTCCCCACCATCCGTATCTCTTAAAGGCAGAAGTGTATTTCTTAACCAACCATGTCCATTTTCTTTTTCCTAGTAACTTTGCATCCAGTAGAGTATCTCTTCACTACAAACTCTGCAGTTATTTTCATCCAGCTACATTTCACAAAACTTGCCAAAAATGTCTAAGTTGACGTTTGCATGAAAGTTGACAGGTCGGGCATTGGTTCTGTATTAATTGTTATGCCACCTTCGTGCTAAACGTACATCAGTTAGAAGATTTGGTGAATAATTACACGCATCTTGTTGATCCTTTCATCTTCATGATTACCGAATTTATTCTTTTCTGTCATAAGTAAGCATAAAGCTCGTTTTCTTTTGCTATATTTTATATCCCCGTTGTGTTGGCATATTTCTTCAATCACGTCCATCCCTGTCATCTGAACATAGTGTGAAAGAGTCGCTGACACTTAACCGTCTGCTATGTAGCTCTAATGGTTGCCAGATTCCCAATCAAGGCTTCCTCCCAGTGTTCACCTACATAGTTGGTTGTTTGGATAGATTCTTTATGTGTGTGGGTGAAGCGCTCATCCAGTCCATTGGTTATCGGATTGTATGAAACAGAGTTAATATGTCGTATATCACCATGCAAAAATTTGACAGCACTGTCTGTATCTATTTCTTCAAGCATGTTAACACAAAGGTATCATAGTCATTCCATGATCGCTAGTGAATTATTTTTAACACGAAGGAAGAGTTACCACTATTTTGTGTAAGGTCATTGCAGCGGCCAGGTATTTTTTGTGTTGTGGAGCTTTCAAGATCAATTCTATGGTTTTTGATGAAGGTTTTGTCAAATGTGCGGTGACAAGGAAAGGAGATTTGCAGTTTCAGCATAATTTCACAATTTTTCTGATTACTGCTTCTATGTGGTAGATGTTGCCGTAGAACAACTTTGAAAACCCTGAGTTAGTGGTCTCTATCTGCTCATATGCTAGGGTTAAATTTTTTCCCATGTACATGAAATGCTTTGGCCCTACTGCCTCGTTTCGTCCTGAAATTTGCTAGCATAAGACGATGGGAACATTTCCGATCAATCTGCAAAAGCAATATAACACTGACTAGTTGTTGTTCGAGTTGCCAGAGATGGGTCACGATGAAAGATGACCGGATAAAAATGCTTGATTCATTTATAAACCTGATGTATTGAACAACAAAAGTGCGAAGAAAACAAATGGAATTTACTTACTATCTTGACAAAAACTGCACAGATGTGGGTAACAATCAGATTTGGTTCAACTGGAGGCGTAACACCGTCGGATGCAAAAAGCGCTTCCAAACTTTATCTTGAAAATACTACGAACAAAGTACGGAAATGTTCGTTGTCAACCAACGAGGACAAGCTGACCTGATTTACCGCAATGCCAGCAAGGAAAATTGACTGCAGAACAGGCTCTCCGCTTTGTACGGCAACGTGCTCTACCTCAATTTTAGTAGATGACACATTTGAGAATAGACAATCAAGAAGGAACAGATGGAGCCAGCCGGTCAATTCGGTTTATTTGCGTACGATTTTAAAATAACCTGGCCCTTGTTTTAATGATCTCCTTCACATGAGTTGTAGCATATACCCGGACTCACGAGAGATAGTTGGCAATCACTGTTGGAAGAGACTGTGGAATCCTGAAGTCGATTATCCCAGAAACAAACCTCTGAACCAGTACAACGTTCTCTACTCTTTTTACATGGGTGGAGCCATTAGTACCCTACTGTTCTGATCATATAATGAGAGTTATAGTGTTTCAACCCACTCTCGCTGCGGCCGGGATGATTTGACCCACACGGTGTAGATTCATTGCGTAATCTCCAACGTTTATCTGATATTTTGACAACTTTCTTCAAGGTAGATTTTGGGTGCCAATCCGAAGCATCTATACCTTTTCCAATCTCAGATGTCCCAATATCATCTTATGGTGTCCTGAGCGGGTTAGCCGTTTTTCAACAACAAAAGGGCTCGCACAGCTGATGTGCACAAGGAAAGACAATAGAACACGGGGATCGGCTGGCTGTTACAGAGTAAGAGAACAAGGTCCCGCCTGTTGCAAAAAGTAAGTCAGGCTAGATGTTTCGACCAAGTTATCTGGGTCATCTTAAGTTCACGTTGAGACATCTTGAACTGGATGAATTATATTGACCGCCTTTATTCCTAACTCATATTCAGATGGAAAACTTCCAGACTAACTTCACCCTCCAGCTTCACAAATAAAATGAGAGACAGCAGAATCTGTACGCAGCTCATGAATGTTTTTTCCAAGAATTCCAACCTGACACCACTGCAAATGCAATACCCATAAGTCAAAAATGTAGTTAATACAACACCTTGTAAGATATAAACTAACAACAAGCAATAGTCCAATGCAAATGTAAGCAGAAGGTGCGAGCAGGACCATGAATCATCATGCGCACCCATTGTTCTGACTGCGCAATTGCACGTTCAGGAAATAACAAACACTCACGGACAGACGGGCCAGGACGAGTTGTTAGTCAGCGTTTATGCGGACAGCACACACAAACATCAGCATGAACCGTCAAGGGGCATAGTGTCAGAGAGAACAGGTTGGCCAGCTGTTCGTTATCAGTACAGATCCGTCGTTGGACTTCTTTTACATCTACTCTCTGTGTGGACTGAATTCCGATTTTTCCCTTGTTCAGTACCACCTGTCAAATCTGACAACGACAAGCATGGCGATTACGGTTGAGTGATTGTTAGGTACGCCCAGTACACAACTGATTTTACAGCCATGAAGCATCGAAAATCAAAATAAACGAATTGTGCATACTGTATTCTTATTTTTAAGGGGTCGTTTCCTGAATTTTTTACATGCAAGTACGTTTGTTGTAATACTGCGATCGGTCTTGGGATCAAGACGAAACTAAGCTATAGATCTGACACGCTTGCTCGTTTTTTCTTCGTCGGTGGAACGGGCCCATTTTGCTCACATGGAAGCAACTCGTACGTGATACGGAGAAGCCTAGTTCACACTAAATAGTAAGGTTTGACGAGTGGGAATACCTTGGCCTGAACAGTCTCTTCCTGAACGGAGGAAATAATTTTCTCTATCGGTGTAGTATCACGGAGCGTGCTATTCCAAATAATGATAAATCGTCGGTTGCAATGGCAAATAACGCAGGAAGCGAATCCATCTGAGTTTTTTCGAACATGATTGTCTCTTAACTGTCCGACGAAATACTGTACACATGAAGTGTTTTTCTAAAAAAATTTTCTTTGAGATATAGCGATTCTTCAGTTACCAACTGCATGAAGTCCCGTGCCACATTGCTCAGTGTTAACTATTAGAGTGTATCTGGATGCGACATAGCATTTTTCAAAATCAACGGTCCCGATCCTCTATGATAAAACAGTTCTGCTGGAAACGCCGACGTATCTTCACAATTGCTCAGCAAATTGTACAATGAATTATGCCAACGTACCGTGTAGGTGGGTTCTTCAGCCGCACATTTTAGCAAATAGGAATATTATGTTTCTTGACTGTTTTTTAATTAATTTCAACAAACCCTGTCGCTGACGTCGCCGAGTGGTTCGCCCAAGATTACATAGAACAAAAACTGACTAACCGATGATCATGTTATCATTTGGTGAATGTGCTTCTTGTCTCCCAAACCTAATATCGGCCCAGTCTTCGCGGGAAAGTGGTTATCATTCAAAGACTGAAATGCTTATAGTGCTTTCCATCGATACCAACACAATAAACAACAAGTAATTCATGTTGAATTTTCCTGTATAGACTCGACTGTAGTGACTAGAACGCATGTGATAAAACTGGTACCCTGATCGTTTATAAGTGACTGGAATCTCATTTACATACTACCCGTTAGTTTGTAGTAGATATCTTAAGAATCTTGCGTTGACGGTCACTGATTTACAGGAGAAACCCTACTTTATCTCCATTCAACCGTCAGTGTTAAGTTTCAGTACACTTGGGAAGCATCTTGCGGTAGAATTTTTATCATGTTTAATTTGTTCGTTCAAAACTCCAAACTGCTAGTGTAAAGTGAATTTTCCGCATATGAAACTTCTATCAAAGTATCCATCGGTTGAAGAAACAGTTGGAGACACGACTGAAATACAGAAAATCTGCTGATTCTCACGTTTATCTGGTTCTTGCTGGTCAGCATTCTTATAATGTATACTAAAATAGTCATCAGGGTTATTTATACTGTCGCTACTGATTAAACTAAATTTAAGACGTTCTAGCCATGAATACCAATTTGCAAAATTACTTTGCAATTGCTATCGTTATTTGGGAGTTTATCGGGCTCTATAAAACACTTAGTTCCCCCTAGAACGAAAGAGGTGCAACAACGGCTACATAATTTATCACCACTAGGTGAAGAAATTCTCAGTCTGTGGCAGCCGTCAGGTCTCCTTGAGAAAACAATCAGAATATCACCTAAACTTGAAATGCATGAGGTAAGAAAG
>QNGE01009093.1:0-14077 GCA_008508345.1 Paragonimus westermani | reverse complement strand
AGCCTGTTAATTCAGAGACTCTCGTTGAGATCCCTCAAGTCAACCCCATTGCGGCGGGGCATAAACGACCAGAAAGTATTGGAAGATATCGTCCATCCATTGTGCCCATTTCCCTCTATTTTGCACCACTATCCAATACTTCTTCCTCCCGTTTACGTTCGGGTGATAATTGTTTTCTGAAGTCGAGACAGTCGGTGAACATTGGCACAAGTTAGTCATCAAGCTGCACTGGCAAGTTCTCTTTCAGGTGTGGAGCTTGATGTGTGCCGTATGTCAGAGACGTGAGTATGTGATTCTGTCACCGTTGTTCACTCGAGCTGATATCCACACAACTGTTGGTACAGGCTTATCTGTCGAGGTTTCTGATGGCACTTAATCTGAATTCGGTGTTCAAGCTGGAATGGGAATCGCACTTAGTCTCAGAGCATTGCAATGTTTGCACAATTTGATTCTAGTGAACAGTCACTTGTGTGTTGTCAGACTCGATAAATCGGTTGAAGTTTGTTGATGTGAATCTGAAAAGTGGCGTATAGTGCAACGGACGTTTGTTCGGATACTACGAAGGACGTTCTGCAACAGTCTCGTTGCTCTTCTGAGGCAGACGAACCACTCAGGCATCATCATACTAGGGGATGATTTTAATGCGGAACATGGCCTCCTTTCTCCAGACGAGAAGCTTTCGCAAATACCTTGAACACCACTTGGTCGAATAGTCGAGAAACGTAGATCAAGGATTTTTTCTGGGAATAGCAGAAACCTTTCCCCCGTGGTTTGTGTTTGCACTAGCCGTCGAGTCAATGTAAGTGTGACCATATGTGAAAAAGATAGCCTACCTTTCACCAGGCAATCATGCTGACTTGAAAGGTGAGTTGAACATTTTGAGGGACAATTCAGCTGGCTGCGATCGCACCGTGAAGATGACAGGATAGTTTTGTTCCCGAGGACCACCCATTTTAAGCCTGTGACCCTGGAGGTTAAGTTACCGAAGTGTAACAAAGTTTCTGGACTAGATCCTTTCTCTTCCTCCAGTGGTCGGAGAAAGAGGTTGATACCAGAACTGACAAAACTCCTCCAGACGACCTTACAAACTTCAAAGCATCCAACGATTAGAGCCTATCAACAGTATTTCCATTTTTCAAAAGGGGAGTCAAAATCTGTGACATCCACAAGGCGTCAGTCAGATATCTGTTGCTTCCAGCATGCTCACCAGCCTTATTATTTCAGCTCGTTAAGCCCAAGGAATTTCATATACGTGAAGAACAGGCAGGTTTGCAATCCGGTCGGGAAGGCGTTGCTCACGTTTCTGCCTTGCGACGGTCGTCGGAGCATTGATACTCTTACAGGCAGCCGATAGTCGAGGTCCTTCCAGGTGTGAAAATCACTTTCGATTCGGTTGCTCGTGGGATCTTCTGGAACTATCTTGTTTGCGAGGGATCTTCAGCAAAATACATGAATCCGTTGAGATCACTGTATGCCCACTCTACAAGCAAGGTGAAGGTTTATGAACAACCTTCTTGGGCGTTTATCATTCCTAGTGGTGTCCAGTCTCCCTCTCCTGTTTTTTTGTGGCATGGGCTACACTCTGGGAGGTACGCTTGACTAATCCAGGGAACTTGGTGTTGAACTTTCTCCTGGTGTTAGTTAGGCTGACATGGCGCATGCAGGTAACATTATCTAATTTAGCTCCCATTATGAAGGTTTGCAGGTCATTTTAATCATCTCTTGTTTGGCCATCGTTTTCTCCACCGAATAGCCCACATCAAGTGGTGTGATTGCATGAGCCATGCGGTCGTTCGTTGGCATGTATTCCGGAGCGCTCGGGAAAACTAATTAATTGATCAACTAGTTACCCTGAACACCGTGCAATGGTGGGGTCACGCACTTCGCATGCCAATTGAGCGCTCATCGCACAGGACACCATATACTTAGACGCAAAAGCGTATGGTGGTCAAGCAACAACGTGGTCACGGAGTATGAAGACCCCGACTGCTCCACTGAGCGAAGTGAGAAGAGGTCGTCTGCCCGGCTGTAGCCCTCGTGATGATCCAAATCGACGGTTAGTAACGCTATCCGAGATGGCGGTGTGCCTTAGGTAATGGCACATTTTGAATTTGTACCATTTCTAGTTCTTCCATTTAGTCTTCTCTTGTTATTTTCCTCAGCCTCTTCGACAACGTTTTCCTCTTCTAGCATATTCCACCTCGCTGTTGAGGTCGGTGTGACCCGAGTCACAGTACCTTCTGACCAGGCTGAAAGCCATCGCAATGATGATAGTGTTGATGATGAACTATGGTGCTGGTAATGGGGATGATGACAAATCCCCCCGGTTGCGGGCATCGAATTCTACTGGTTTATCTTCACTGCAGACTTCTCATCAGCTAATGTCGCACAACATCTTGCGTTTGCTCAACCGTCCTCTTGAGAGGCATGTCTGCTGGCAGTGGTGTATTTAATGCGAAGGTTCACTATTACCCACATTTGTCTGTCGTAGTGACCACTGATTTCCTCAATCATGGTGGCTTAATCTCTCGCGTTTGTCTCGTTATTCAAATACCATTATTCACGCATCCCACACACTGACATTTGTAGAGAAGAATTGTTGTGTTTGAAGAAGAATCTCTGACACTAGTGTTTGTTTTTAGATGAGACCCAACTCTGAAAACTCAGGGCTTCGGTTGAATTCGAACCAGCCCCACTACTCATTAGTAGTACAGTTTCTGTGTCCACCAGTGACGTTAGTGGATTCCAGCGTGAACTGTTTGAGAAATCCTGCCAGAGCAGTCGATCCCCTGAGTCATTTAGTGGATTCCTTATGAGACAGTGAGACGGTTGGGTAACAGAGTCCAAGTGTGAAATTTCCGAGCTCCTGATGTGGCTGGATAGCTCAGCTGGTAGAACGATTGCCGTGTTGAAGCATTCTGTGTCTGTCGCTGGTTCGAACCCGTCCGAAGCCCTGACTTTTCACAGTTGAGTTTCATTTAAAATCATGAATCTGCCACACTGCTCGTTAGTAGTACTAGTGTTTGTGGTCGAGAAGTTCCGTAAGCTAGTCTGCGTTAGTCACTTCACCTCGCTTACTGACCGAAATTCATCTCAGGGGAGAGTAAAGAAGAATGGTAATGTGGAATGACCACATTGCCACTGAAAACATCTCTCAGGTATTTAACAGACATGTTGATACAAAATTTCAGTTTTTCTGTGGTGGGATGAGGGCGATCATCGGAAAATTGCATACAATGTTTATTTTTCATAGATGATGAGGATAGCTCATCGGTATATTCTGGCACATTAGGAGACAAAATGCGGGACACTAACCACTGACCGTTCGGGTACATTGCTCAATAGGGCCAACAAGTATTGTACAGTATGATGCTTGATTTGTACCATCATATATATACCGCATGTTTGATTTAAATTACATGGTAGTGTACTGGTCCACATGCAATATAATGTAAGTACACAGACAAAAAAAGAATCGTAACCGACATGTGTGTACTGTACATCTTCCACTGTCAGAAGTTCTTACCAGGCGTAGTGTGGTCTGTTATGACCTGATTTGTCCTGATTGAACGGTCGTTTCTTGCGACAGCCAATTCTCTTCACTCTCTTCTTTCCCACTGTTTCGCATCTTTCATATAACGTCAAAACGAATACTTGTCCAAAAATGCACAGTCTGAGGAATAAAATAAATTGCCAGAATTGTTTGTAAACTGCAATTTGGGTTGGTGCTCGTACAGTTCCACCGATTTGATGACTTCGGTTCACACGGTGCACAGTTTACCCGATTCTGTATTCTAGTTCCTGGGCCCAAGCACAGTAGCAGTAACACGGGCTGTTAAATCACATTCTGCACCATTCACGTGATCGGAATTCAATCATACAAGCGGATAAATCGGCAGTCACCATTCTGGATTTGATGACTCACCATTGGACTAGATTAAGATGAATTCGTTCTAGGCAGCCAGCAGGATATTGAGATCGAAACCCTGGGAATGGTGTGGCTTTAAAACATGAATTCCTGTTTTTGAAACGTTGCGACAGCTCACACAATTTGTGACGCATTGATCTGAAAGTAAATGAACTTGCTGTTGTGACCAGTAGAAGCAGCTCGTCCTCTCAGTTCAGTTTTTCCGGTACCTATTCACAAAAGTTCGTAATTACCCCATTTGATACAAGCTTGCACAGCCTCTCTATTTTTCTTCATGCCTGAGCGTCATGGTCTGAATTATTCCAATTTCCACATTTCTAGCTTGTGAGACTTTAACCAACATATACGTGGTCATTGTTCAGCTCTCGAAATATGGATGCTGGCGGTAAAATCACCCAATTGCATCACTCACCTCCGTCCACATGAGCAGTTTAGAATATGCCACCCGTCCGACACTGCTACGGTTCGGTTGAAACCGGAACGCGAGACTACTGAGTCACGGGAGTAGTTCATACTGAGGCTGCCACTGCGGTGGGATTGCACGATGGGCATACTCGACGCTGACATCTTGACCCACCACTCCATCTACAACCATACGTGTTTCATTTCCTTCCAAGAAATTTCACAGCTAGTTAGCTGGCCCCATGCGCACCTTGCCTTCGTGTGATTTGTGTATGCTTCTAAGCCATCCTGATGCTGTGTATAGCTTCAGAATTACTTTTGCTACATCGTTTGTTCTGTGTGATCCTCATTTCCCCACTGGGCTTTCACTGCAACTCTTCTGTTATGCCGTTATGTCTGAAGTAAACCTATCTTTCCGATCGGCGTTCTTATTGGAGATACTGCCCGCCTTTTAATGAGGCGACTGGGTACGCGCTCATCATACGCGTCTTTGAAGGGACGACGGAGCTACCAGAAGAGTGTTAACACTGATAGTTAGATTCGTACGCTGAAAGCTACGTTTCTTGGCGCGATAGGCATGAAATCTTAAAATGAATCTGCCCAATATTGTCTCATAGTTTTCATTTCAGTGTATCCAAGGCAGGACCTGTCATATACACCTTCATTAGAAAGCCAGATTTTTTTTAACCGAATATCGGTAAGAGAATCTTATTGCAATTTCCCAATGAATTCGACAAAATATTGCTTACTTCCACATTCCCGATAACTGAGATCTGGGATTTATTGTATAGATTTATGTGAGATGAAAATACATGCCTATTGAACGACTCCGTTCATTCGCAACGTGGAAGAACAGGGACCCAATTTTTAAGAAGGAACCGTCGAGCTCCAGATTTATGAAGACCTTAACCATCTTTTTGGTATTGATATGTTCGCCGAGCTTGGCATTTAGGTTGCAAACGTTTCATCACCAGGCGAGGTGATATCATCAGTGCACTGATGATGCCACCTCGCCTGGTGATGAAACGTTTGCAACCTAAATGCCAAGCTCGGCGAACATATCAATACCAAAACCATCAACCCGAGCTACAAACAACACCACCACTGTTCCCAACCATCAGAAACTTTAACCATCTGTTCAACATTATAGGGCATCTGACAATTTCGTTGTCACAATATGTAAAATTTTCTGTTTTGAAGGATAACAAAGCTTCGCAATATAGCTTTTCTGTCTTAGACTATGAAAGCAGAGCTCGGTGCGGTGAACCGTACACTGGTAAATGCTTGAAACCAGTTGACTTGTTATTGTTGGTAACCAAATTCACTGTGGTTTTTTTCAGTCAAGCAAAGACTAACCAACTCAGTCACATTTGCCTATTACAACCAACGCATTTTCATTCACTTGACTATTACTGTATTAAAACATACATTGGTACTTACTAGTTTCTACAGCGCGTTTGTAAACAAAGGTTGGAAATGATATACCACCGTGCGACGTTTCATTGATGTACGTCGAATGAGGCTTCGTAATTCGGATACTAACACTTTTAGCATGAGAAGCAAATCTGTTCTTAGCAATTCTGTCCAATTACCCCATCAAACAGGTTAACCCCCTAAGCGGACAATTAAGCAGTTTTCACCCTTCTGAAGACGCTTAACATTTCAATGACGAAACTGGTTTGAAAACCTAACCTTGTACATAATCGACATCGACATTTGGCTAGAAATAGTTCACAAGAAGATCATGGGTTGGGAAAGGTTCGGTAAAGTTGATCTAGATTAATCTTCACTCCCCCTCGACTGATGTATACTCTAGAGTTAGCCTTCCTTTCCGTAAATGACGCGTTGGCAAGTGTGGTACCTACTTGACCCTCATAAGTTTCAGGTGTTTGCACGAGCGGATTTGCTTCTTTTAGTTGTCTTCAACACGTCTGTTGAAGTACACCTTTCATAAAGGTTGCTACAGTCTATATGGATCCTCTGTTTGAGGACTGTTAGCTGTCTTCCAATTTGGACAGGATATTCGAAACTTCACGATGTATGCAACGACTGAGTTTTGACTCAACTTAATTGTATCGGATCAAGGCGAAACCGTTGGAACAGCACAGTACGGGACGCAATGGCCCTGATGCAAAAGACTGGACGTCTCTTGTTTTGCCGCACTGCTCCAAAAAACCGTGTCAGTCTTAGCTGACTGGGTTACAATGACACAAAAACAACTAACGGCGAGTGGCTCACGTGAATCTCTGTATCCAGTGAGGAAAATAATCCTGCAAAATGGGGCAACCGAAGATGACTCACTGTTAACCAGCTGTGTTCTTGAGTATGGAATATCCGCCACTATTAACGTGGTCGATTTCCAACAAATTTGATCGAAACGTTTTGAGCAGTTGGAACGAGTATTCCATATAAAACCTAGACTTTGGCTACCATGGACAAGTGGTTCTACTTCCCGAAGATTGCATAATAGTCCAAGTTGACTTACTGTTCTTTTACTCCACAGCAGTTCAACCTGCGATTTGTTCTTCAAACCACGAACGTCATTTCACGTTCATCCTCGTATGGACTACTCGCCGTTTCATTGGATCTTGGTCCATATGCTTCGCGCTGACCACCTGTAATTATTTCGAATTAGGCGATCATGCATATATAATTAGGTTAGTCTGACAGGGAACTACTGAAACGACCGTACTTCTCTTTGTATGTATAATTGAGTGTGTTTCCTCCTAGCCTCAGTTGCCACACTAACCGTATACGTTTATCTCTCACACTGACTCATACTGACACTGAAACATCGCACCGGTTTAACGACCCTTCAGTTGGCAACGGGGGCCGGCTGTGCAGTGTGATGCGGTCAGCTCATTGCGAAAAATGTGTGCACACAGTCCATCCTGCATAAGTTAAACCTGAATAACATGACTTCGCTCGGTTTCGAATTAGACCTGAATGGCATCCGATTATTTGATCATGTGGGGTAATGGATGTTTCATTGACCGGTATGCACGTAGACTGCTTAACCATATGTTCAATCGGCTTGATGTTTTTCTCTTCTAACAGATAGTGTGCATGCGTCTATGGTGACTCAAGACATCTTGCGATGACC
Organism: Paragonimus westermani; assembly: GCA_008508345.1. Classification (NCBI taxonomy): domain Eukaryota; kingdom Metazoa; phylum Platyhelminthes; class Trematoda; order Plagiorchiida; family Troglotrematidae; genus Paragonimus; species Paragonimus westermani. The sequence goes on along the minus strand of QNGE01009093.1, from coordinate 6,644 downwards.
TCTATAAACACTGCTGTTAAGCTGGTTTCGAATAACATACGGTTTATGTAGCTCATTCATCTGATGCTTGAGTTTACTCATTATAATGTCTAGAAGTGGCCTGTCAAAATTACTGTAAAGAGGTATGTCATAATTCATGACTCATTGAATGACTGCATATAACTGTGATGTGTTCAAGATCTCCCTGTGCGCTCAAACCAGCCGTAAACATCAACGTTCAAGCCATCACGAAGTGTTCATCATTGGCCCACTGAACTAAGTCGGTAAACTCCCCAGCTCCCATTGCTTAGTCCGAGAAACATTACATTTTGCTGCCTCTGGTCTGGTCTTACACAAATTAGGGAAGGGATTTCGTGCAGCGATCGCTATACTGCTGTTCAACAATTTTCTGAATAACCTCATGGTTCTTCAGGTGTTGCTCGGACGATTCTGTTCTTATTTTTGTTTATAAAATATGTCACAGTATTCTTCTCTATCCACGTCTTACCTAGGTAATGCTTATTAAGATGTGATTAGTAGCAACTTTCTTGCTCCACTGTGGCCCACCGAGCTACCACACGCTCACGTCACCAGCCCATAACGTGATAAGACACGAAGATACATGCCACAGCAAATTCACCACGTTAATCCGTGCGTAATCGTTGCACGTTTACTGACGTCTTTATGACTAGTATGCCCATTACAGTCGATCACGTGACCTTTACAAATAACTTGGTTTCATCGACATGTCTGAATTCCGCAGCCTCTGCAAATTCATCGTATACAACCCACCCTAGTGGTTTCTTCTCGTCAATTTTTTTTTACGTAACTGTGCTGATGCAGTTGCAATGAATTTATGAGACAACATTTCTAGATATTCTAACGAGTTGTAACTTAAAGTGGTAAACTATTTAAAGGATATTGCTAATATCGTGAAATCTAGCCTATGGCTTTGCCGCGAGGATCATAACTCGGTCACACTGGGAGCGACAGGACTAGGAAATAGTACAGTGATATACACCGTACTTTTGCGTTACATCCAGGTCCCAAAACAGTTCACCAAACCTAATGAATTTGGGTGATGAAGTGTTCATCCTAATCGCCCTTTGCTTCCGAATAAAGTTATCTTCATCCATTAGAGGCTATTCGTGCTTGTGTCATACAAGTACGGGTGTTTTGCCCCCTATGCGGTCCCAGTCTCAAATCGCGCTGATCCACCACTCGGGAGCAATCTTTGTGCTGTCCGCGTTCTGGGCTTACAACTCGACCTTTTCCAAATCACACTGGAACTCTATAGGACCTTCAGTTAGTTCTGTAAAAAATATTACTTCTATGCCGTTTCACTTTTAGATTTCCCAATCGAGCGCCAAACATTTCGACCTCATCATAAGCAAAGCTTATAATGACTAGGAATTTGGTAGATAAACGCTCCAATTCACAAAGCAGGTTCATCAGTCCAGACTATAGTTACCTGATAATGGGAAAATTCCCGTTGAATTGTCAAAAGAAGTCGAGTTGACAAACGAGTTTCTATGATCCTTTAGTCATTTCCTTACACATAGCATAAATACCGTGTACTGTATTACGGGTGATTGATCCTCTCCATGTCGTTTGGAGACCAACTGGATCTAATTCCATACTGTTGATATGGGAGTGGAAACAACGATCCGCTGATGTGATGTAACAGTATGGTCAGTGGTTGGACGAATTTCCTCCGAACACAACCTGAAGCTACGTACCTTAATTCCGGTGATTTTAGTTATCCGTGCATGTGGTTGTCGCATCAATCAGAACTGAACACACGGTACTTGATGATCAATCCGGGTTGAACCAGTAGTCTATTTTCCCGAGACCGTCAGTGACTGGGCTGTGTACCGATCATGTTGACCCGGTCCTCAATCACCTCAGGCGGTGTTCTGCTATTGGTTCGGACAGCTATCCGGTTGTAAGTACTCTGCATGAGAAGGATCTCGAAAGTCTGAGCACTTTTTCATCTACACGCTTTCCTCTGAAACGAAAGCCTTGTCTCCCAGCCGACTGACCTTCTCGCACTGTCAGTTAATATCATTGTCTGTCGCTTCTTTATTGTTCATTTGAACAAAGAAACATGACCCAATTTTTCGTATGGTATGTTCTCTACCACATTGAACCTCACAAATGTGATTACTTCGAAAGACCCTGTTACGCCGGGTAATCACTTCGTGATTGGATTTACCAGATTGCCAATCCAGTAGTTCACAGCTTCTTCAATTCGATTCATTTTATACGGTTTATGCTCATGGTGTACACCCATTCTACCCCCACACATTCACCGTCAATCCCACCTTTCATCAGTAGGTTATGCTCCGCCCACTGTGTGTCATTTACTAATTCATAAAACTTACGCTGAGTTTCATACATAATTCCTGGATATTGCATACAATTTTAAAAAGCTAACTAGAATGGTCGAGAACAAATGCTTTAAAAATTGATTTCTTAAATCGATGGCTCTCGTCCAATCAAGCATGAGTCCACTCTCCTCCTCGGTATATATTGCACTCACACCAGCAGACCATTATCAGGTTACCGAAACACCACCGCGTTTTCTTGATGTTAAGTTAAACAAGCTACGAATGATACGTTCTTCTTCTCGCCATCGTCTACTATGTGATGGTCACATTTACTTCTAGTTCTATCGCTCTCACACAGTTACCCTCGTGTGTGTACTAGGGTTCCTCAAAAGTGAATGGAATTTTCGTTCCTCAGCTAGTAGGTGTCTTGTGACTGTTCTTTTTTGTACTGTACGGTTTTGAACTACTTTTTTTCATTCTTTTGTGTTTTCCTAAAGGATATCACATTTCTGTGTTCTCTGTGTGTAAGCGACAAATCTATCGGTCGGTTTTATTACAAAAAGACAACTGGAAGTCAACGTGTGACTGTGTTCGTCTGTTCACATGCATGATACTCTAAAGGTTCGCTATCCGGTCTTCTACACCCAAAGCCGCCACTAGCATGATCATACTGTTGTCCGTATGGTTTGAACCTGATTTTTGTTATGAATGTCGGACTATCTGCAAATCTGTAAACCTTTTAGAACTACTTGCAGATCCAATTCTCTAACAACCAGAAACCTACCGCACATCTGTTGCTGTAGTAGATGAAGTTGTTCCGTCTGCATTGCTCAACTGTTTCATCAGTTAGTTCACTTCGTCATCACTAGCTTATTCGAAGATCATTCTGTACTATTTATTATTACAAGTTTTCTCCCGTCTGGTAGCTAATGCCGTTTCATACGTGTAGCCTTTTAGATAGCAGTCCGGTGTCAGCAAAGTTGTACTGTCAGACAAAGTATCTATGCTTCTCAGCGTGGTAGTTCGACATGGCACCGTAAACCAATAATTCCCCTGATGTTAGTCTGAGAGGAAACCCTAACTCATGAATGCAGTAGGTGATACAACAGCATTGTGATCTTGTTTACCGCTTTGCCTATCAGTAATTGCCATCGAATCCTACTGTTGACCTGTTATGTAAACCGTGCTACTGGATTCTTCTCCCGTAAAACGTCCGAATGCTCATCCACCTCTCTCCTCACCTGCTTAACTCGCTGTTACTTTTGAGCCTAAGTGGTAGATAGGATAAAACAGTTTTGTTCGAGCGGCTCGAACCAGACGTGAATTGTGCTTACCTTCCGATCTCCACTCGCTGCGCTCTTACGGTACCTGTGGTCACTTTCAGCATTCACCCCCAGATTGTTGGACTTCGTCAGTGAACACACAGAGGGTGATGAATTTGTGCTGAGTCGGGTGACTTAGTGGAGGTCATTCATGATATTGACTGACAAGTGGTGACGGAGAAACTGACAGGTATACATCAGTGGTCGACTAAACCATAAATACTTCTGAGCACGTAACCAAAAATGTGACACGTTTGAGCAGTGGTATTGCCTTTCAAGCCCAGCGTACGACTTTTTATACGTGGAAGCTACGCTGGGTTTTTCTTCTAAGCCTCACACGAGAAACAAATGGTATCCCGGACTCAAGCAAGCATAGCCATAGTTACTCTTGTGAACTAGGAACGCGGATGGCACATGAATCGTTCATTCAGACTATCGAAACATCACCCCCGGACAGAAACACTTATTTTCAGATAACAGTCGCCAATGCCAAGTTAATGTATGGAAAACACCTTTTATTGCAAGAGTCCACTCCAGTTTTCTTTCTTGTATTTCCTCTCAGTTACTTCAATGTTTAACTGCGTGCCTCCGTCTGGCTCCTGACGAGTAGTGTGGTACAATCGTTTGTCCTTACTGCGCTACGATGGCCTGAACAGGTTGTCCTGTTATTTGTCGGTTATTCGAGGAGTTGTCAACGGCTTTACTTAATAAGAACGGGGTTAATGGTAGAAGTGGAACACTGATCATCCGAACCTGTTTCTACCAATTCATCAAACTGTGGGCCGTTTTGGTTCCTTTGACAGGTAAAGGGTTGCGAGTGGTTAGGGATGTTTGTGGATCCCATGTCCAATAAGAGTGAGCTTTGGGGTCGTGGTAGACTTTGAACTGAGTGAATCAGTTTGTGAAAATACTTCCATACGTTCTCTTGCATACATGGCTAGTGGACGCATGTACACTCGCACCAGTCCCGAAATACGTAAGCGCATTATCGAAGCATTCAAAAAGGGGGATGGCGGGCTCACGGTTTCCTATCTGAACGAAGTCAAGTGTAATACCGCTTACAAGTAGCTTCATGTGGATTGTATCAGTTATGAAGCTCAGCCTCGCAAATGACATAGAATGAAGGCTCTGACAGAATCAGGTATCGACATGTTACTGGAGTGGATTTTCTTAGATCTAACAGTTACACTGTAGTTTTTAAGATCGCGCGTCAAAGCTGAGTTTGAGAAGGATTTATCGACCACATTGGTTAATCGATACTTCGATGGCCGATGCGTAACTGTCAAGAGACGGTGTCAGATACTCGTTGGCATGAACTCAAACGAAAATCTGGAATTACGGCGACTGTTTCTTATCGACTGATGGAGCGTTATGCAAATTTAAGGACTAGTTGGATTGATGAGGCGAACTTTACCTAGTTCTGTACGAGGTCAGTGGGACGTTCAGTAAAAGGAGCGAGAGCATGCATCTTTGTAACAAATAACCGAAGCCGTAATCTTCATCTGATTAGAGCTATGACATCAGACTCTATGGTAATACGAGGAGTAAGGGAGGATACAGCGGCGATTGTAAAAGTTGGTTACGATCAGATGCAGATCAGTACATCTACGTCAGAAATTGTGCTGATGTGCCACAACACACCATGTTACACTGATCTGAAAAGTGTGTTAACTGAAAACTGATATAATGGAAGACAACTTTTACGAATGGTACCCTGTTCATCAGTTTTAAATCCAATTAAGAATGTCTGTAGGATGGTAAAAGCAAGAGTTAAAAGACGATTGCAGATGCACCACAAGACGGAAATAAACGGATGTTCTCGGAATGTACAGAGTGAACAAGAGTGGGGAGTGTAAGCCCTGGAACGAGTAGTCATTTCTATTATGTATGACGTCACCGAACGTCATTGCGCTAGATTTTTTGGTCCTACCGAACGATGCTGTATGCAGACGATGAACGGTGAAATTATGGGGTCACAGCCACAAACCCTCGTCTTCTCTGTAAACGGACAATGCCCTCTTTAGAGCAACCATAAATTGATTTACACTTCCTATTTGGTGGATGCTACTCGCGAGTAAATTAATGTGTCTAAGCTACGTCAGATTTTCGTCTTTCGGTTAAACGCTCAAGAGCAACTGATCTACCCTCATATTTTAGATCATATGTTGTTTTACGTTCGCAACTGAAAATATCAGCTGGATTGTTAGCACCGCGATTTCTTCTTTCGTGATAGGCTTGACGGTGATTTTGAGCGATTTATAAGTTACTGGTGAATAGCTGGGAATTCGGTTAATTTTAAGTTGATCATCACTACGTTTCAACCACCTCCGATGGCCCTCTTCAGGTAATTAAAAAGTAGAGTATTACAACTTGCTTGTAACGTTGTGTTATTCTCAATCTATTTATCAATAACATGTCAAACACGACGTCCAAACTGCTTGACTTCATTCACACTAAATTCGGTGCGGTTATCTTACAACTGGACATCACTCACAATCGATCGCAGTGTTCGCATTCAGATAGACTTTCCAATCAGCTTCTTTCGAAAAGAAGCATTAGACTCGAGCTTCGCTCTTGTTGGAGCTCGTTAGTAGTGCACATTCTCGCCGTGACTAAGGTTCGGACTCTGGCCACGTTTGTTTGAGGCAACCGTGTTACCCACTGTGCCATTGACCTCAAATTAGGTACGACGGATTATCATATCTGATCTCTCAATCACATTCATTTGTGAGTAATGGTCGTTCGTTCTGATAGAAAACACACTTACTGTCTGTTAACTCCGATTGATAACCTTAAGGTTTATAAGTTGATCACATATTAGTATACTCCCCCAATAGCGCTCCAACCCATTCGACATCGAGAATCGTGTGTACCCACATAAAGGTGCAGCGATTCGATTGCCAAGCCCATACCACTTTTAATATCGGGACTGAGCGGTCTAGTCGGTGCACACTGCCCCATCATCATCATTATCTTCATAACAGCCATGAGCCTGACCAAAGGTACTGTGGCT
>QNGE01009092.1:0-14077 GCA_008508345.1 Paragonimus westermani | reverse complement strand
GAAATGTTCCACGGTTATTTTCAATTTCAGCAGAACAGTATATTCCGTGATCGTTTGTCAATATTACTTTGAATTTACCAAAATTAGATGGTGATATGCATCGCAGAATCACTACAGAGTTTTTGTCTCTTACCGCTATTCTTCTTATGGTTCGGTTTAAGGAATTCCGAGAGATGACTAATCACAGGTTAACCATCTTTTTTAGCCCTTTAAATATATATTTTGAAAATACCACGCACATTGAATTGATTACTGGTAACAATCCACTCTACCTTCAACCGCCACACAAAGCATTAAGTTGGTTGCGGTTGTGACGAGATTATTATTCGGAGTCGATTACTTGAAGCCCGGTGGACAGCGTCACGTGCAGATTACAACTGTAAACTTTTTATGCACTGAATATTGGCAGTAGACGAGAGATTAATGGTTTAAAACGAGAGTTTGTAGCTTTGAAACAGTCGAAAATTGGCAACCCCGATTTCGGAGTTCAACAGACCTATTAGCTTGTGTTTTTTCGAAAGAGGGGAATAGTCTGTCATAATACAGTGTAGCGAACAAACCTGTCTGTGGTTGTTAATCATCATGACGAAAGCACAACGCCTTCACAGCAAAGTGTTGTCAGGACGAGATGAACAAATGATAGGTTCACCTGAATTTAACCACATCGTGAGTATTAATAGAGACGACGTTTTAACATATTCGTGTCAAAAATATGACGGCAATGGAAACAAAACATCTCACCTTTTTCAGTGTGACTGACGTGCATCATAAGTTATAAAGCCCAAATAAATGTTTCCGGGTTATTCGATCGGAGTCCGATTGCTTCAGTTGTAGCTAGAATTTGGCATCTCATAACTGTTGGCTAACTGTCCCCGAATACAAATCGAACAGGAAGGAGCGGCTAAGTCGAATGCATGGCTGGAGTAAACAGTTTTATACAGACACACTAGTGGTTGGCTTGGTTGCTCCACGATTTATATAGGTTAATTGACCACAGTTGAATTCAGATAGTCTTCTGGTATTGCGACCAGCGTCACTGGTTCCACCGGATCCAGTAGGTATATAAACACCGAAAGTATCTAAAAACCACGCAACATATCTTTTAAGAGCAAACACAAAAACGAAGTAAAAAGGAACGAAACAAATAATTTGGCAACGTAGAAGGTTCTTTGTCTTCAAGTGATTGTCTTGGCAAGCGTATTGTTTTGAATAGTTACAAAATTTACATTGCGCTTTGTTCCGCCGTCGACACGTAGATTTTTTTACCTATTGCCCCGGCCTTGAAATTACTCCATATAGCTAATCTTCTTCACATGCACTTATGATCAATAAGAACAACGGAGGTGCTAGCAAAAGACTGCGAAAACATTTCACGNTGATCAATAAGAACAACGGAGGTGCTAGCAAAAGACTGCGAAAACATTTCACGCAAGTGTGGCAAGCCGCCATCAACCCGATTAGAAGTATTTTAACATTCCGTACTTGAAAATATCAGTAAAATGTCGGACACTGGTACAGCCTCACACTTCTTATCGTCTTTTCACTTCTGAACAACAACAAACAGGAATATGTATATTTATGAGGCTTGTGGGGTGGAGTATGAAGAAATAAAACAGCAAACGGGATGGATTTCAAATTTAAGAAGCTATCAATTAGTTTTTCATTCCTCAATAGGATTGCGTGCATGCACGTGTATGTTGTTACTGTTTACTCGGATACTGTCTTATTGCTTGTCCCGCTTCATCGGAGTGTGTGCGCGTCCTTTACCGTCGTTCAGCCGTGTGATCACTTAGTCAAATTGATTTATGCATTGTCAGACATAGGAGTGCACCTGACGGTCGATCATGCTTGGTCTATTCACAACATACTAGCCATTTCACTGACTATTTTCAGACTTGTAAATTCAGCCTGATGACAGTCACCCCGATACTGTAAATCTGAAATTCTCCGGAGACATTATGGTAGCTTCGTAATAGTGTGACGTTAATGAATTTGGGAAATAATTTGAAACACTGAAAATAACTGAAAATAGCAAACAATAATTTCATATGTCGTTACGTGGGCAAACTGGAATACATCAGTCTTTCGTGAAAAGCTTACAAACCGAAAACCACCTTATAAGTTTTTAGTAGGCGGCGATAGAGCCATTAGCAAGGATTTCGACCCAGTGACCTCTAGCTGTAATTACCTCAGTGAGCATGACCTCGAAATCTTAGAAATGATTAATGGGATTGCCACACAAGTAAATGTTGCAGATTCTAGGTTTCAATTCAAGACTGGGCTAAAATGCCTGTAACAATTAATAACACATAAAAAGCAAGCCGAATAATGTAAAAAATCTTTTGAATAAGTATGCCGTTACATATTTACCAACATAGCATTGTAGTGGATCCATTTCGAATCACACATGAAAATCTCATCGAGAAACGTGAATACAACTGTGGGCTCGATACGATAAATCAACGCAATCTCCTCAATAAGGTGTTGTTCTGTACTTAGCTAGTTTAACCCACTCAGAAAAATAAATTTATTACGTACACACATTAAGTTTACACGTTTTCATCATTTCGCCTCAATGACTGGTTAACAAACGTGGAATTTCCTGAAACTACCGCTAAATCAAGATTATCAAACGACACGTGTCAATCTGTACAGCACGAAGTTAAGTGTTCTTACAAGGGAAGTAGAGTTTGAACACGGAAAACTGTTCAGAAATGTTATTACAAGTCGCTTTTTTTGTTTTAAACATCAAGCGTAGCCCACGTTAAGCCAAATTTATTTAGTCATTCATTTCTTTGTCAGTTTACTGAATACCTGTATGTACAAGTGAAATTATATATTAGAAAATTGATGGAATCTTGAAACTTCTTTCTACACCCGTTGTAAACCGATGAAAACGTCTTCCCCGACCACTTAATTACGATTTATTTTGTGTGCTATAAGCAGCTACCCATGTTATTCTCCAAAAGAAGTAGTTGATAGGATATATGAATGACGGTGACATAACTAAAATGGTTGCTTTCATTAGTCTGGTGTTAGGTGGCCTTGCAACAGCTCCTTTAACCATTTCCCACGGGCGAAAGCTTGCTAATAAAAACGGTTACGTAATAGGTTATTATCTCTTGTGATTGCGAAGAGATTGTTAGGATTTCAGAAATTTACTATCGCTACCATTTGAACTACTGCTCTTGAGGAAGTGCATGACTTGAAATAACAAATATTGTAACGAGCAGCCTGTAATGCTCGGTTGTACGTTGTGGCTATTTCGTACAATATTTGTACAGTTTCGTGACTGGTTATTTAGCTGGACGTTGCCTACTGTAGGAGGCATACAGTTTTCCATTTAATCTGAAGCAGTGTGAATACCTTGGTAAATTTCCGCAGTAACATTTGCTGCTGATTGGGGAAATATAAACAAAAATTACCTCACAAGCTACATACTACACTGTTGTTCTGTTACGCCTTTTCAGTTTATATTATGACACATTTGCGTGACCAAACATAACTGATTGAATATTAACGCACAACAGTGCTATATTCACGAACCTGTGTAACATCTACCAATCATAGTTTGATGGCCGTAAACTTGTCTGGATATTTTATGCAAATGTCAATTTTATGTCTGAATCGATATTTTCTATAACTCGTTTCGACTGTTCGTTCGAAAAAGTCAATAGATACACTGAACTACTGAGTTTGTATCAGACAGATTTTGGGCCATTCAATTACGATACGGTTAACTACGCCAAAGTATTATATATGTGGAGTATGGTCAGTAGTTTACGTTCTTTCCAGAATTAGCTCAAAGGAAACACTCACTATGTCCCGCGACTGATGGAGCAATGTATGAGTGGCACTCAGATACGAACTCAAAATTTATCTGTCACTCACCTGAAATCAGAAGCTTCACATAGTGTGCAGCGTCGTTAAACATTTTATTTCGCATTAATTCATGCGTGCATCTCCAACCTAAGGCTTTTAATGATGTATTCTATTCTAATTACTGATATGGGGAAAATAGGATATAAAATCTAGTTTTAAATTTCTTGTTGACGGACATTCCGGTACCGTCTGGCACGATACCATTTATGCAAGTTTTTTATCACGAGAGTTCAAAAAAACGTCCCAAAACACAATTAGCATCAGACATTGATACATCTGAGATTTAACACTCCTGAATGGCATGAAGTTAGCGTTTTGAAATAAACACTCTGACATATATCACTTGTTGAAAAGCCATTCATTTGACTTACAACTCTACCCCACTGAAGGTGATTATATTCCAGTGGCAACACTTCACTTAAGTATGTTGAAGACTTTTAGTATAAATGTGAATGAATGGGGGATGCTATGAAAATGTTGAACGAGAAGATAGACAAGTGTGCAGTGTTGGCGTATATTATTTTGAGAGATTCCAAAATCGGTAGTCGCTATCTGGATGAAGAGATTATTAGAAACTACCTTAACAAAGCCGTCCAGATGAATGGGAATAGATGCGGCACTGATAAATTTTAAACAGGGATATCAGAAGCTTCTAAATCGATGGCAATTCACACCAAATAAAATGCCTTAATGAAAACGAAATCTGTTTTGCTGAATTGTCAGTTAATCACACAAGATGTTGTGCTTTCCCAAAGAAAACAATGAGTTTGCCTTCATGTTTACAGGTAAGGCTGATTTCGATTGATCAAGAACTTTTAGAGCAAGTCAGACGTTATAGAACAATGTTGCTATCAATTTTGGAAGCAGATAGCTTGAACAATGTATAAGTTGGCATCAGTCACTTCACTTCAATCAACTAACCGTGTATTCTCGTGTTTTTATTAAAACTCTCAGCTAATTCTACGAGCTATTCTCTTGTTTGATCGCAAGCCATATTTTTTTAATTAACGTTTATGTTGGGTTATGATGGAAAACATCTTATTTTTCTGGGATTTCCAATGAGAGAAAATCAAGATAGTTATAACGTCAGTTAGAATTTCACAACAATTACCGTCTCACTTTGTACCGGAGCAAAGGATCAAACCGAATTACGAACATTACTCTAATTTTGAAAAGTAAGATAGTAATCAGGAAAACAATCGCAATATAGATGTGCTATTTGTTGTTATGGAAGTTGTACAGACATTTGGGATATGTACATATCACGAAACATATTTTTAAACATACAAAAATGAATTGACTAAGAGAAAGTAACGGGATGAATATTTATGACGACTAAGAAGGTAATCGCAGCGTAACAATAAACTGCTTGTAAACATACAAAGAGAGTCAAAGTGTGAATCTGCTAAACCTGTTTGAATAGTGTGTGTTGTTATGGATGAAGCTGGACTTCGTTTAGCAGCATTCATAAAAGCAACCGCCGTACATCCGAGTACAGCCAGCCAGCAAATCTTTACGTAAAGCTGACACGTATAATTATTATCTGGTAGCTGCAATGTAGAAACTAACTGGGAAAACGAAATTCAAATAATGTTCATTTGCTTACAACTTAGTATATTCTGGCAACGTTAACATCTGAAATAAAGTTTTAGGTGGCGGAACTCACGATCCAGGGATCGGGGAGATTAAAGTAACAACCACGACGGCAACAAGTTCATAAAAATTTTGACCATCGAAGTGGTCTCAAAGTCACCACAGTTTTGTTCTAAACACTTGGGTACAGTCTATTAGACCAATTACAATAGTGACATTTCGTACATGAAAGCTCTTTTGAACCAGTGGTACATGGATTCCACTTTCATGACATCCTAAATAATGATGACAACTCACTTAACTCAGATAAACTTGTTCTGTGAATTGATTAAAGTCTGCCAAGCTGAAGTTAAATAGAGAAGTCAAACTGAACTACCGTGTTCTGTCACTGGGCAATCTGACCACACAAAGAGAAGAGAAACTGATGGAAGATTTAGGCAAAAAGAACCGGCGTGGAAAACGTAGTTTGTGTGCGTTGACATCTTTTATCTCGCGTTATATGGAATGACTATGGCAAAAAGATTTTTGACCAAAACAACTAGTTTGTGTGCACAAGATGACTACAGATAAAGTGAAACATTGACGGGTAAACCACAAACCCCGGAAAACCCCAAGCAGATCATTAGAATGTACAACGATGTTATTTTCTATGCCGACGGTAACAAGAAAGCAGACACTAATTTCGTTCATATTCTTTTACTTGTTACTTATAACTAGGAAAAAATTTAAAGTCCTTATTAGGCTACAAAACAAGTAAACTACTACCTTGCCATTCTCCTCAGTTACAAAAAATAATCTTATTTCGTCACATTCCACTGATTACGGAAATACTTGTGCAGCTACAGAATGAGCAACCTAGACATAACAAATCAACAGCTGGTTGCTGGTACCAAGCGGCGTGTTAACAATAGCTCAGAATACAACTAAAAACAACAGACTTACACTTGATTACCGAGCGTCATCCAGCATTATCAGTAGAAAAGCTTACTGAGCGAACAGAACTGAAATAGTTGGCTGATGAGGAACTATCGTTGACACTTTAGAGTAACCAGAAAAGCATGATCTATATTGTTGAAGCATTAGTTGTTTATAGTCACAATCTGCTGTGATGCTGCGGCTACATTGATAATTGCCGTTGACAAACAGTGGCCCACGACTACCCGCTCCAGCGGTTTGTCTAATTCCTAAACCGGCGAATTCCACCCTGTATTGCACCGATCAGCTGATTAAAACCAGTTCAATTTTCATGCGAAATAGGAATATACCAACACTGCACCAGTGGTTACCATTTAATCTGTATCTTGTTATTGGTTTCTTTAACTAACAAAAATACAGAGGAAAATATCATGCAAACACAGCTGACTTTTGGCTGAACAAGCCCTACATCTGCGTGCCTAATATCAATTCATTTTTGCCAAATTTATATAAACTGGGTAAACCACACAGCTGTTCACAACTATGGCATTCCCACAGAAGTTCCATTCAATCCATTTTGAGACGAATCACTACACTTGAGTTTTCTTCTTGTGTGAGCTCACCAGCAATGGATACCTTTGGATGTCTTAAGGGAATATTCCTACTCATGGAGCTGTCGTCTGACGTTACTGGAACAGCTACTGTGTCTCCGCCATAGGCACTCGAACAATCAAGGTATTACTCGTAAAAAAGAGGGTTGGGCGTTCATGTCTGTCAATTCAACCCTGTTTACTATGAAGTCGGTGGTACCACGGTTAAGACACTTGCAGCATGAAATCGTAATCGGAGTCTGGATCATGGCTGCAGCAAGAATATGCATAACTGACGAGTTCTATCAATAGCAACTCTTGAGTCTAATGCCCTTATTCAAAAATAACTCTCCATATGGAAATCGAAAGCCGCGAACAACTGTGAGTACCGCTTCACTCACAACCATAAGGATCCTGTGATAGTTATCAATAATTTTACGTCCCGGTTAGCGTAAAATATGGCATCGTTCATGCAATAAAACGTGGGCGTAAATGGTTTTCAATCACATTCCCTGACTTTTAATACCAAAATTAATTGACTACAAATCGATTCCGCATAGATCGAATACGACGTACAATCATCTGTATCCAAAAGCTCAATATTTCCAATCTTAGGATTTGCTTTTGGTGTAAAATTTCTTTTTCAAGCTGATGGTCAAACGCCTGAAAGTTTTGACATTTTCGAACTTTTTGGTGCTCATCTACGAGAAACAGTGGAAAATTTTCCTCTGCCACCCTCTTTGGCTTATTGACAATGACTGACGTCTCACATTTTAGAAACTGTAAAACATCAGGGGCTTTGAGAATACTTCGGTTTAACTCAAACAGTTATGCTCCTGATACATCTAATCACACTGTAGCTGAAATTCATCTGTCAGTCTCACAGAAATCTGGCCAAAGTAAATTAAAAACTAAATTTCTTCCTCAAATTCAAGTTTGGACAAGTTAGCCTGATTAACTCCCACTCTAGATTTCGAGCTGACTTCAGAGACCACCGGTTCCCAGTGGCGATATACCACAATAGCATACAATTTTAATTTTGCTTGTATGCAACAAACGACAGACACTGACTTTCCCACACTTCGTGAGTCTCGACATGCCGCGTTCTACCGGTTATGCTTACGTCACAGCTAACACTTGATGGTTTGGATCAAATGCTGCCGGAGTTTGCATGTAATCCGATACAACGTGGAACTTTTGGCTGGTCAAAGCTTTTGCTCTGGACATCCTCTGGTGCATACGACGCTGGCGTCACCCAGTAATCTAGAAGGACATTTTCGGAAATTTTCACCATTTATCCTTCCACAGGTGATTCTGCCAACGCGTGTATTTTGTTTACAAGACGCTGAGAATGAGTATTCTACCCAGATAATATTGTGTTGTTCAGAAACGTTGTAAAACCAAGTACGATGCGCACAAGCAAACTGCGTCCGGTTGTGAGAAACAGTTGTTTCTGAACCCCGTGTGAAGATTGGAGGTGTGATAGAACGCTTCAGTGATTTCACTGAAGCAGGTGTTTTATCAGCACTTTGTTTGCCAATTTTGGTCAGACAGCAGTAGAATGTTGTAGCGAAGATTAAAAATAAACAGAACAAACCGAAGACAAAATTTGAATTGACCGTACGTTCAAACTTTAATGAATGCCATATCGACAGACAAGCATAAGTGCACTAAGAATCAGCTGTTTACTTAGAAAGGTTATATGATACATTACAACCAAAAATATATGAACACAAGGCTACGGGCCTGTTGGCAGAAGCTGACTAGTGATCAATCCAAATATATTCACCGCACAGACAGATGTGAATTTTTAATACGCCGACTAGTCACAGCAGTATGCTGATCGCAAAAACGTTACGTTTTTTGCTAATTGCATTCACCAGCGCGAGATTTGATTACATATTTAGTGTTCCACCAAAATTAACGTGCGATCACCATCACGTTTTTGACAGCGATTGCAGTTTGAATCAAACTAGTGACTTGAAAGTCTATTTATAATTTCCGACATGAGTGAACCAAGTCGTTAATTTAGCCATTCAAGAATCAACTGTGCTAGAGAAAGGTACTATTGGTGAGCTCTAACAAGAGTAGTGCAACTCGAGACTAGTACTACTTTTCAAAAGAACCAGAATAAGACTTTGATTGAGATATGGAGGCTTCAGTCACTTCTGAGTGATTCTCAGTCAAAGGAAATTTGTTTCCAACTACGTTCACTTTGTTATCTATTGTGATGAAACTAAAAAACACATGAGTAAATAACGTATTTAGATATGCATTCCCCGAGTAGATGCATTGAACATCTAGCATATCCTGAAAGTTGACTCCTTGCAAATGCTGGGATGTAGTTTCTTCTCTTGCAAAATCTTGATCTGTGATCAATACAATTTATTGTTATCCATGTTTCTGCCCGAAATAGAAGCCCATGCTGTACTGTTTGGTAGCAGAATATTTTGAAAATACGCATTCAGCTAATCTACATTTGCCAGCTCGAACATGTAAACTCTTTTGTATAGACTGCCCTGTCATGCGTTTCAACTCAACCCAGTCGCCCATACGAACATTCAAACGTTTTGTCAAATGACCCACTTCTTGCCGTATGTAATATTACCCTTCTGTCTTTTCCCCACCATCCGTATCTCTTAAAGGCAGAAGTGTATTTCTTAACCAACCATGTCCATTTTCTTTTTCCTAGTAACTTTGCATCCAGTAGAGTATCTCTTCACTACAAACTCTGCAGTTATTTTCATCCAGCTACATTTCACAAAACTTGCCAAAAATGTCTAAGTTGACGTTTGCATGAAAGTTGACAGGTCGGGCATTGGTTCTGTATTAATTGTTATGCCACCTTCGTGCTAAACGTACATCAGTTAGAAGATTTGGTGAATAATTACACGCATCTTGTTGATCCTTTCATCTTCATGATTACCGAATTTATTCTTTTCTGTCATAAGTAAGCATAAAGCTCGTTTTCTTTTGCTATATTTTATATCCCCGTTGTGTTGGCATATTTCTTCAATCACGTCCATCCCTGTCATCTGAACATAGTGTGAAAGAGTCGCTGACACTTAACCGTCTGCTATGTAGCTCTAATGGTTGCCAGATTCCCAATCAAGGCTTCCTCCCAGTGTTCACCTACATAGTTGGTTGTTTGGATAGATTCTTTATGTGTGTGGGTGAAGCGCTCATCCAGTCCATTGGTTATCGGATTGTATGAAACAGAGTTAATATGTCGTATATCACCATGCAAAAATTTGACAGCACTGTCTGTATCTATTTCTTCAAGCATGTTAACACAAAGGTATCATAGTCATTCCATGATCGCTAGTGAATTATTTTTAACACGAAGGAAGAGTTACCACTATTTTGTGTAAGGTCATTGCAGCGGCCAGGTATTTTTTGTGTTGTGGAGCTTTCAAGATCAATTCTATGGTTTTTGATGAAGGTTTTGTCAAATGTGCGGTGACAAGGAAAGGAGATTTGCAGTTTCAGCATAATTTCACAATTTTTCTGATTACTGCTTCTATGTGGTAGATGTTGCCGTAGAACAACTTTGAAAACCCTGAGTTAGTGGTCTCTATCTGCTCATATGCTAGGGTTAAATTTTTTCCCATGTACATGAAATGCTTTGGCCCTACTGCCTCGTTTCGTCCTGAAATTTGCTAGCATAAGACGATGGGAACATTTCCGATCAATCTGCAAAAGCAATATAACACTGACTAGTTGTTGTTCGAGTTGCCAGAGATGGGTCACGATGAAAGATGACCGGATAAAAATGCTTGATTCATTTATAAACCTGATGTATTGAACAACAAAAGTGCGAAGAAAACAAATGGAATTTACTTACTATCTTGACAAAAACTGCACAGATGTGGGTAACAATCAGATTTGGTTCAACTGGAGGCGTAACACCGTCGGATGCAAAAAGCGCTTCCAAACTTTATCTTGAAAATACTACGAACAAAGTACGGAAATGTTCGTTGTCAACCAACGAGGACAAGCTGACCTGATTTACCGCAATGCCAGCAAGGAAAATTGACTGCAGAACAGGCTCTCCGCTTTGTACGGCAACGTGCTCTACCTCAATTTTAGTAGATGACACATTTGAGAATAGACAATCAAGAAGGAACAGATGGAGCCAGCCGGTCAATTCGGTTTATTTGCGTACGATTTTAAAATAACCTGGCCCTTGTTTTAATGATCTCCTTCACATGAGTTGTAGCATATACCCGGACTCACGAGAGATAGTTGGCAATCACTGTTGGAAGAGACTGTGGAATCCTGAAGTCGATTATCCCAGAAACAAACCTCTGAACCAGTACAACGTTCTCTACTCTTTTTACATGGGTGGAGCCATTAGTACCCTACTGTTCTGATCATATAATGAGAGTTATAGTGTTTCAACCCACTCTCGCTGCGGCCGGGATGATTTGACCCACACGGTGTAGATTCATTGCGTAATCTCCAACGTTTATCTGATATTTTGACAACTTTCTTCAAGGTAGATTTTGGGTGCCAATCCGAAGCATCTATACCTTTTCCAATCTCAGATGTCCCAATATCATCTTATGGTGTCCTGAGCGGGTTAGCCGTTTTTCAACAACAAAAGGGCTCGCACAGCTGATGTGCACAAGGAAAGACAATAGAACACGGGGATCGGCTGGCTGTTACAGAGTAAGAGAACAAGGTCCCGCCTGTTGCAAAAAGTAAGTCAGGCTAGATGTTTCGACCAAGTTATCTGGGTCATCTTAAGTTCACGTTGAGACATCTTGAACTGGATGAATTATATTGACCGCCTTTATTCCTAACTCATATTCAGATGGAAAACTTCCAGACTAACTTCACCCTCCAGCTTCACAAATAAAATGAGAGACAGCAGAATCTGTACGCAGCTCATGAATGTTTTTTCCAAGAATTCCAACCTGACACCACTGCAAATGCAATACCCATAAGTCAAAAATGTAGTTAATACAACACCTTGTAAGATATAAACTAACAACAAGCAATAGTCCAATGCAAATGTAAGCAGAAGGTGCGAGCAGGACCATGAATCATCATGCGCACCCATTGTTCTGACTGCGCAATTGCACGTTCAGGAAATAACAAACACTCACGGACAGACGGGCCAGGACGAGTTGTTAGTCAGCGTTTATGCGGACAGCACACACAAACATCAGCATGAACCGTCAAGGGGCATAGTGTCAGAGAGAACAGGTTGGCCAGCTGTTCGTTATCAGTACAGATCCGTCGTTGGACTTCTTTTACATCTACTCTCTGTGTGGACTGAATTCCGATTTTTCCCTTGTTCAGTACCACCTGTCAAATCTGACAACGACAAGCATGGCGATTACGGTTGAGTGATTGTTAGGTACGCCCAGTACACAACTGATTTTACAGCCATGAAGCATCGAAAATCAAAATAAACGAATTGTGCATACTGTATTCTTATTTTTAAGGGGTCGTTTCCTGAATTTTTTACATGCAAGTACGTTTGTTGTAATACTGCGATCGGTCTTGGGATCAAGACGAAACTAAGCTATAGATCTGACACGCTTGCTCGTTTTTTCTTCGTCGGTGGAACGGGCCCATTTTGCTCACATGGAAGCAACTCGTACGTGATACGGAGAAGCCGAGTTCACATGGAGGAAATAGTTTTCTCTATTGATGTAGTATCACGCGGCGGGCTATTCCAAATTATGAGAAATCGTCGGTTGCAATGGCAAATAACGCAGGAAGCGAATCCATCTGAGTTTTTTCAAACATGATTGTCTCTTAACTGTCCGATGAAATATTGTACACATGATGTGTTTGTCTACAATTTTTTTCTTTGAGATATAGCGATTCTTCAGCTACCAACTGCATGAAGTCCCGTGCCGCATTGCCTAATGTTAACCCTTAGAGTGTATCTGGATGCGACATGGCATTTTTCAAAATCAACGGTCCCGATCCTCTATGATAAAACAGTTCTGCTGGAAACGCCGACGTATCTTCACAATTGCTCNGATCCCCCATGATAGAACAGTCCCGCTGAAAACGCCGACGTATCTTCGCAACTGCTCAGCAAATTGTACAATGAATTATGCCAACGTACCGTGAAGGTGGGTTCTGCAGCCGCACATTTTAGCACATAAGAATATTATGTCTCTTAACTGTTTTTTAATCAATTTCAACAAACCCTGTCGCTGACGTCGCCGGTTGGTTCGCCCAAGATTACATAGAACAAAAACTGACCAACCGATGATCATGTTTTCATTTGGTGAATGTGCTTCTTGTCTCCCAAACCTAATATCGGCCCAGTCTTCGCGGGAAAGTGGTTATCATTCAAAGACTGAAATGCTTATAGTGCTTTCCATCGATACCAACACAATAAACAACAAGTAATTCATGTTGAATTTTCCTGTATAGACTCGACTGTAGTGACTAGAACGCATGTGATAAAACTGGTACCCTGATCGTTTATAAGTGACTGGAATCTCATTTACATACTACCCGTTAGTTTGTAGTAGATATCTTAAGAATCTTGCGTTGACGGTCACTGATTTACAGGAGAAACCCTACTTTATCTCCATTCAACCGTCAGTGTTAAGTTTCAGTACACTTGGGAAGCATCTTGCGGTAGAATTTTTATCATGTTTAATTTGTTCGTTCAAAACTCCAAACTGCTAGTGTAAAGTGAATTTTCCGCATATGAAACTTCTATCAAAGTATCCATCGGTTGAAGAAACAGTTGGAGACACGACTGAAATACAGAAAATCTGCTGATTCTCACGTTTATCTGGTTCTTGCTGGTCAGCATTCTTATAATGTATACTAAAATAGTCATCAGGGTTATTTATACTGTCGCTACTGATTAAACTAAATTTAAGACGTTCTAGCCATGAATACCAATTTGCAAAATTACTTTGCAATTGCTATCGTTATTTGGGAGTTTATCGGGCTCTATAAAACACTTAGTTCCCCCTAGAACGAAAGAGGTGCAACAACGGCTACATAATTTATCACCACTAGGTGAAGAAATTCTCAGTCTGTGGCAGCCGTCAGGTCTCCTTGAGAAAACAATCAGAATATCACCTAAACTTGAAATGCATGAGGTAAGAAAG
>QNGE01009091.1:0-14078 GCA_008508345.1 Paragonimus westermani | reverse complement strand
AAGTTGACGATGACACATTCCCTAGTGTAAACCAATGAAAAGCAAGTATAAACGATTACTGGAATGGATCTATCAGTAAACTCAATTCACTTTCCAACATTGTGAAGAAACATACCTGTCTGTGGTCATAGGAAAGTGAAGATAAAGAGTGGCAATGGTGAACAGAATATGAAGGTGTACAGAATAAATAATTGAAACAAAGAGTATAGAAGGTGTGTGGTAAATTATGAGAACATTTCAAACTGCGGACAGGAGGAGCTGGTTCTGAAATATCCGCAAGGTGTTGAACACTAATGTGACGCGTCACTATTTGTGTGCGTGAATACCGAGTACGCTCCACAATCAAAGGAAATTCAGTGCATGAAAATGTTAATGACAAAAGGCTAAAGTACAGTAAGATGCATAGTGAGATTTAGAAATTGCTAGCACTCTATGCAAGGCGGATTACGCTGGGGGTTTAAGACTGCCGAAGTGCTAGTTGTTCTCTGGGTTTAGAAAACACAGACATCTCCTGTGCGGTATCGTTTCTAACGCATTTGTTGGATGCACGATCTACAGAAACTGCCAGTATCGTCCAGTATATTTTTGCGATTGGATTTTTGTGAACTAGTGAGTCTAATTGATTGCTCCTGTGCTTATCTGTTGCGTGCACTTTATTGAGAGTAGTGTGAAGGTTTTCGAAGTGAGTTGTTAACCACAAAAGTTAATGAAGGCGAAAACTGTACATACGGTCTTTAGTTTTTAAATTGTCCGTTTTACGTGAACATATATAATTAATCCCATCCCCTCTATAATGTGACAGTGAATTGGTCATCACACTTGTTGGCAATGTCGTTCACTACGAAAAGCAAGGCTCGTTTCTCTGAACACAAAATTCATTCACTAGTTTTTGAAGTTTACACTTCATATTTTTAGGCTACTGCTGCTGAAGGCCCTAGACACTGCCCACACATTTCATATCTAGTCGACAGTGTGGACTTATTCAGGGACTTCAGTGTTCAATGCGTTAAATGGCGAGCCAGAAATACCCATACAGCTCACAAACACTTCTTTTGTGATCATTGTTGTCAACCTTCATTCCGCACATTTTAAATTCGACAGATTGTTCTGTCGCTATGAAAGCATTCAGAAGTGAAAACAGATGAGTTAGAATCACAAGAAACTAGGTTTCTTGAAAATATAAGTGGAATATGCATTTCATCCTCGTCTTTGCCCACACTGAGGAGCCGATACAGTTATACGTAGCGAAGTTGAGGAGCTAGCCGGTCTAGTCACTTGTGGTCACTTTTCATGCAATGTGTCAGACAGATATTGGCCTTCTTATTGCCATCCGTCTCATGTTCTAGAGATTGATTCGTTTTCTAAAGCTGACTTGACTGAGGTAATCATATTATTTTGTCTCTGGAGTACAAGAAAGTAGCTACAAAGCTGAATCAATAATTGTCTTGAGCATTCCAGTAATATTCTTGAGTAGTTTCTGCATATACAACTTTCGAAAAATTCTGGTATGTCAGTGTATGGTGACGCCAGTTATTCGTACTAAAAGATCAGTTTTTGAATTGAATTGAATTATCTGGAGGGGTTTTGTAGTATTTACAACAATATACTTATTTGCTTAGGCCAAACCGACTTGTCTTTTAGCACTCTACGAAAAAAGTAGAGACCTGAAGAAATTAACATTGGATGACAAAGTCATAATTCAGAACTTGTTTATTTTCACAAGTAAATTCTGAGTCCCTCAAAACAAAATGGACTTTGTTGCTGTATAAACGGTAATTATTGCTAACTGTTTGAAGATCTTCACTTCAAACAAAAAACTACAAAAACTAGAGTTTTTCGATGTACTTATCAACAGATGGCTTCATGTGAACCAGATTTGAATTTCGTGGTTCGTATTGCCAATTCACAGAACCGTCGTGCTGTTTGGCTTTCGGTTTCAGTGTATCGATTCCAGTTGGCTCCACCTCCACAGTCCTTAGTTGACTATAACTTCGTTCAGTAATATCACTCCGCAGTTCTGGTGGATTTTCACGCTTCTAACCTAAATTTGGTTTGAGCGTTTCCTCTGCTGCAAAGTAGTCATCAGAGCGTGCAGGGAAGAATGTTACTGTTGATCTACCCAGCTCTAATATTCGAAATCCACAGTTCTGATCCTCCGTAATCCTGTCCACTGATCATCATTGATCATTTATTCCAACAGCATTCAAAGAACTGCATGTCACTCACTTGTTGTAACAGTGTTAGCTACAAGGATTTCAATAATATAAGTGGGAAATTCATAAATTTATCTTTACAGTTTTTCTTGATTAAGATGGTCAGGGAGGATATCTTGGACTCACCTCCATTTAGTTCATATTGATTACATCCAAAAGTACATCGTTGTCTGTAATGAATAGTTGACACTAGGTTTCAATATCCCGTGATACTTGAAAATAGAGAAAACTTGCTGATTTAGGACAAACCAACACTAATTGGCCATGCAAGTCACGGTAACCACGAAGTCAGCTAAGCAAGCTAGAGGACAAATGGTCTATAGCCACCCTCATTATAGAGAACGTTACCCAGCAAGCGTAACAATTTTTATGACTTTAACTCGATGAGGCGTCTTGGTCATGCATTCACCGCTGGGAAAGTTGTGGATACCCTTAAAGCAATCCGGCAAACCCGCAGACAAATATCAGTGTGAGTTCATTCGTGACAAATCAGCGTAGCCTTGGTTACGGTCAACAGCACAATGGTGAACACCTTTGCGCCACAAAAGCGGGGCCAGAGGTTGAATCACTTTAATGGCATTGATGTGTCCCACCGCTCAGCTTTAACCATTGGGAAAGTAGAACATAGTTTTTCCAAAGTGTGCTTGTTTGTGTTTTTAAGTGAAAATAAAAATAGCCTTCCACTTTTAAGCGCCCTTGGTTTACGTTGGTGAAAAAAGTATCAACCGCTAGTAGAAAACATACTGGCAGGTAAGCTAATCGTCTTATTTTTGTAATGCGTCAGTGGAATTCACCCTAAGAGTTGCAAAAACAACTCATAAGCCACAACTGTCATTCACTGTGCAAAAGTAACTTTAAAACACTTTTCAAGTGTGCATTTCGTTCATGTATTTCTTTTGAAATCTGGCAGTGTGTCGGTCTATCTGATGGCTGAAACTTGCTAGTGTGAAAGATCTATGAAAAAGTATACAACCAGACACGTGAACCGTGTCAAAGCCAGGTGACGATTGATCAACTCGATTCACAGTCACCATGTGCATGCGATTAACGAGTTCGGAAATTTTTAAAACCTATGTCAAGTTCAATTTTTTTTTGTTGCCCTTACTTGATAAGGACCGTAATTGCTAACCAACCAAAACGCTTCGTACAGAACCACAGGGAGGTGGAAGATACAGTAAGAGAAATTAAGAAATCAGTTAATTTATACTTAGAGTTTAGGCGACTAGTGGTTGCTAGGCCCTAACAAACATTTTGGACGTGGTTTAGTTAGGTAGTATTTTCAACAGTTATTTCGCTCCAGCTACTTCGGAATTAAATAGTTAGAATCGCGAGTTCAAATTAACACTGCAGTGATTCGTATTACACCAGTGGAAGCGAATGGATTACAGTAAAGTGAACTAGGTGTAAAATCCAATAAACATATAAACAATCCGACAAATACTGTTGTTAGTTTCCAAATGGTTAACTAAATTTCCCGCTTCGGAGCACAAACCTAACAGAGGCGTGTAACTTTTACTGGAATAATACTACCCGTTCTTCAGACTTAGTGACCTATGCACAGCACCCACAACACTAACCCCGATCTGTAGTTCCACCGGAATCATTCAGGCGTAATAAATTTTAAGAGTGCTACCAATGTTTAACCTGTACGTTACTGACTATAAACAATTCATCGAGTACCATTACTGCAATAAATCATTTTCATTGGTGCTAGTTCGCAGGGATTTGCCCGAGGAGCTGTTTGCTTCTAACAGAAGCTTTCTGTGGAGTGTTCACCATTGAAGAGCCCGGGTTAGATTTCCACCTAATTTAATCACACGGATCGATCACTGTTCAGCGTTCAGAAGCACATCTCACTTGGAAGTCGCTAACAACAAAATTGTAAAAAAAATGATTGGAACTCGCGGCCGAAATCTAATTTAAATAAATGGTTTTATTTTGCATTTCAACGCGTTGTTGTAGCTTGCGGACAGCAGAAGTTAGAGTTGCATCTCACACAATTTTGTGCAACTTTCTTGTCTGAATAATGCCATCATTTTCGTAAATTCAATTTCAAACGTGTAAACGATCAGGTCCGAAAACTAAAAGAATATTGTGTACCCCATTGCAACATTTAGGTCCAAAAGTGAAAGATAGTGCAGTCCAGTGTGTCTGGTGTTAAATATTTTGTTAGCTGTAATTCCTGTTCGTGAAGACGGATAGTTTTTCTGTTGACTCAAAAGTGACTTAACCTCGAACAGGCATTTTGGATCAAGTCAATAGCACATCAGGTAGTCCAATTCCCATTTTGTACTACATGAGGCGATTTGATCGGCAGTAGGTTTGGGAAAGATGAACTAACATAAGTCAGACAATCTGAGAACTTTTTGTACTTCTCAGGAAAAATAAACGGTTTCCAAAAAAATGTTCTTCAGATATAAGGTGTTAAACAGACACGATGCCAACATCTGACAAAAAAACAGAACTTCCGATCAATAAGACGAGAAGAATTTCAATGCAATGGTGCTAGTTAGGACATAGACAAACAAGAAAATTGGATACCAGTTTGGGCAAGAAAATATGGTGAACGCCATTACATGACAATTTGATACGAATGGGCTGAAAACTGTCGGATATCTTGCTTATGCAGATAGAAGGAACAGGTATAATTGAACTTCTTGCCACCTGCTGTCTGCACGTGAGTCAATAGATTGGAAGCAGTATCGTTTTTATGTATTCATCTTCTCTAGTGTGGAACGCTACTGATTCATCGGATCAAAAAGTATAAGATATGGTTCTCGTTAGAAGGATGCAATCTAGTAAAATCTTGAATGGATAGAACATAATGTCGAGACAGAGTCAGCTGGCTAATAATTCGGTCTATAAGGTGTTCTGTCACAGACTTCAGATTTCATGAATAACCTTGCTTTTTGGTCAAAAAACGATTTAAAATTTGGTTCCATCTGGTGGCTCAATAACTACGCCTTGTTTTGCAGCGTATTAGTTATCAACAGCATATATATGTGCATCTATATATATATATATATATATGTATATATATTACCGTCAAGATCAACTGCATCATCAGTGCGACTCAACCGGTAAAGTCGCACTATCTCAGCTGGGTGAACCGTGTGCTGAACTTGTCAACCAGTCATCTGCCATACCGTGCGGCCTTTATTAATGCCATGGCTAACTAACGTAAATCATGTGGTGTACAGATTAGGATTCGCTATAGACAAAGAAAGAATGGTTATTAGTTTCTTAATTCGCACTCGTCCTCAAATCACCAGACAATGTGACATATAAGTTTCGTTTCTGGAACTGCTGATGAAGGTGGTGATCGGTCCGGTTCAGGGAGGTAACAACTGATGAAACCTTACTCAGTTGTTTGTGATGTAAGGAAATATGAAGAGATCACGACGAGACTGTCTCATATAAAAACCGGTTGCCGATTGAAAGGTTTGGTCATTTTGACGTTAAATATTTGGGTTTCTGCGTGAGGCTGCAACAAGTTAGGTGCCGTTTCACGTTTCTCCACTGATTATATGCAATTCCACTGCAAGGCCCTGTCATAAGTATCAACAATTGGTCCGTTACCACCATTGTGATAATGGTTAGAAGAATAAGTGAAGGAACGACGATGACGGGTGGGGATTCCACATCACAAGGGCTTCAGTCTTACGTACATTTTTTTCATAGAGTAAGCAGCCCACATGACCAGAAGAGGCTTGACACATCACGTCGCTTAATTCTGTTGTCTACTGAAACTTAGCACCAGAAGACTGAACACAGAGGTTTAGGTTATTCATCCACCAATCCAAACTGCACATGCATTCACGAGATTAGTTGTAATTTAACACGTGTGCTTAAAGGTCACAAAACAGAAAAACTGACATTATTCAAACCTTACATAGTAGCCTCTAAGTTTCTTGAAAGTTCACCGACAGTCGTAAGCAGCAGGATCAACTTCACAGCCTCAACATCTTCTCAAAGCTTAATTTTCACTTCGTAAACGTGTACGGTGAACATAACGAAGTATTGGGAAGGCCCAGTTATAAACCATTTTCCTTCACGTGACTACTATAAACTTTTGATTTGAGCATCTGAGTTTAGATAAGCCGGTTAAGCTATTTTCTAGTAATTAGCAGAATAGCTGTGAAATCAAGCGAACTATCCGGTAAACCGTTAAAAAACAGAGGTGTTACATCTTTCATGGTTCTGAGATAATTACCAAATCAAGCACAGATAAACCAACGCCTCTATTATCCGGTTTCGTCAACATCTCACAAAAATTGTGGCTTGACCCAAAAACGATCACCAAACAAAATTGGTCAATCGTTTCAGTAGATCTGATTAGATTACTGATGCCCGTTAACAAAAAATAGCTCATCATTACGTCAACGACTGAGCTTTACTGAGTAGTTAATAAGAGATTTCTGAAAATATCACAGGACTTGGGTGTGTATGAGCGTTTAGACATAGGGGATAGTGTACAACGCCTCTCACCCCCTTCAAAGGCAGTCTATACGAAATTTAAATACATTTTCAAAGGTGAACACATGCACAAATGTGTGCTGATTTCCAACAAAAACGAAATCACATTCACTTACTTATTTTCGGTGTCAACAAATCCAGACGCTCTTTTGACTTAAAAAGCTGCATTCGAAAGTGTATGCTGACTAAATATTGGCACTTCGAATTTCATGCTGCTTATCAAACTCAAGAGATTCACCTTCTTTCTCTAACTTACCCACTAAAATGTGTCTTTCGCCAGTGTTATTCTAAAGCATCCCATGATTATCTTGTAACAAGAAGAATACGACAGCCTTTTCCATACGTATAGAAGGAAAGGATAATTTTGTTAAGCTGTCTTGTCAAATGGATGACATCCCTGCAGAACTACTAGAAAAGCAAACTACCATGAAATTGAGGTCATAGGGCTACGTCTTCCATCTATTTGCTTGTACCGAACTTGGCCTATGATTAATGGTGTGAATGGTTACATTTTTAGACATGATAAACTAGTGACAAGGAGTTTCACCCAGTGGAGGTCGTTTGTCACAGTTACGGCGTTTCGTAATTCACTTTCCGAAAACGCCGATGCATTTCGTGTGTTTAGCATGCAGTTTTTTCACAAAACAATCTGTTGTGGAGGACTTTGTACACGTATACACGCCTCTGACATAAGGTATGCTTGAACATGTCACTTGTTGGCCTACTCTTAAGCGGAAGTGGCTAACAAGCATGTTCTCTCTAGGAAACGATTTAACATCAGGTTTTGATAGACACATGCCCTGCCGGCTACTAAATGACTAACACGGCTTATAACTTGTTCTACTTTGTCTGTATGGCAAAATCTTATCCACCTAGTTTCTATCCCTCTAGCAAAAATGAAGAATTTATTGTATCGCTCGCTTAATGGATGAGAAGTTATCTGTTTCGTGTAGTTTGCTAGTTTGTATACCTATGGTAAGTGGATTACGGCTGTTTTTATAAAAGTTGCCTAAGGCAATCCTGCCAAAGTTTTCTACCCTATTGGTAGCCATGTTGGCTAAGCTAATAAAGGATGTTAAATCAAAGTGGTGTTTTTGTCCTCCCCCCCGTCTGCAAATAAGACCAATTTAAGTCTTTAGTTTGGCAGTAAGGAATACTGACCGAACTGTTCCATAGACCCTAGTAGAAAACAACGTTTTTAGGACCAATAACTTATTTGGAAAAAACATAAACATCTGTAGAGAAATCGACTTGCCAGTCCGCCTTGTAAATAGAGGTCAAATCAGTTAAGTAGTGGGTGCTTGTCGACAAGCCCCGCTATGCAGACATCATTTTTAAAATTCCTGGTACCTCACAGTCTAAAAGAACAAAATATCATGTTCTGTTCAGTCGGTTAAATTTCGCCAGACAACGACATCATGCGGCTTGAATACATGATGAGCGGACACAGTAAAAAAACTTACCAGTTGACAAGTAGCATATCAAAAAATGGCAGGCAACCAGGACTTACAAATGAGTGACAGCTTATGTATAATACTCTAGTAGATCAGGAGGTACGATTTAGAAGGTCAGAACTATCAGAATACATCAACTATAACACTACCACTAGCCATAGCGTGTATTCTCTAATGTATAACAAAAACACGATTAGAGCAATACCTCATATGTCCAAATTTAATAAAGACCAAGGCTACATTATTGTATCAGGTTTCAGAGGCGTTCTCAACACAGCTTTGATTACTTTCAATAGATGTGACCTTTCATTACGTAGCCTAACTGTAAGACATTTGGACTGATTTACGAGCTGTGTTTGCATCCGATTATGTTACCAGTGGTCAACGACGCAGTCAGTAAATTGCAGGCCAAAGTTCTCGTCCCTTTCGAGGAAGTTGTTCAATTTTTCACCAAGGAGTATGTAATAATCTTGATCGCAGCAAGGGTACATATAAATTCCGAACTGTAGCCGGGGCAAACCTCAAGTCTACTGCTTTCTTCCAAAACAGGCTGGCTAGAAGATCTATGTGAATACGAAGGCTGCGACCAAATGTGAGTTATGCTCGGCTTGAAGTGTACGTTGTCAGTTGGACTGGTTACCTTTCTCACTGTTTCCAGTGAGTACAACGTGCCGAAGCTCGAATTAAATTGACAAATACAGTAAGAACCATCGAAACTTAGGTTTTTCATCCTCGCAGACAGTAAAGGTACCGATTTTGTGGTGACTGTTGATCGCAGGCAGGCACCGTAGGACATTCACTTGACTGCCGCAATCAACCTCTGCGAGGTCTGCTCAGAGAACTCAGGAGCTCTGTAGAGCAGCTTGATAAATAAGAGCTATTCCTCTGCGACAACTTTGTGCAAAATGAAGGTCGTATTTTGATATGGTGCTCCATAAACCGCAGCTAGTATGCACTGTCCCGTAATATTTCTGTCAGTTGTTTTAACATGACAACCACGTCCCCGGGAGAGCAAGTAAGTCCGGTTTGGTAACAAAGCGAATTAACATGAACTTTTCCTCGTTCTGTTAGCCGGAAGCTTTTAGAATGTAAATGTTGTCTGGTTCCAGTTGGTTACTGATGGCGATAACCCCCAATGAAGGATTCGTGAGACCCGTGAATTGTACACCACCGGAGAAATGTTCAACCTCCTCCAGCTGGTCACGCTCAGACATTCAGATAGACTAATGAGAATTTTCACAAACTGGTTAGTTTGACCAAATTCAGAGTACATCGATAAGTTGTCACCAGCATACCTTTCACAGAAATCAATAGTGTTATAATATTTAATTGCGAGAAAACGTTCTGCGAACTGCGCTAGTCATGGTTACTAATTACAGGACTTGTTGGACAATCCAGCAATCGTACCACAAGCTTGCCAAAGCCGTAAAAGGTTGTTTGCCACCTAATGCAACCTATGGTCAGGAAAATGAATGAGCAGTACACATAGGCATGGCTAAAGCCACAATCCTCCAGAATCTGTTTGCCGTTTGGTTATGGGGATCAACCAGAATACCGTTGGGTTGTTCAATTCGGGATGAATAGAGTTTGTTTCAATTCTTACAAATTGTTAGCTACTTCGAAACCGAACTTTAAATATAATGTGTCATCCGGATTCTGCGGTTGTGAACGCTGAACAACCCCCTAACTTTAAGTAAATAAGTGTTTCACTAAGTGTGGTGCAGTGATTAAATTGTTGCATGCTCTCTACTTGAAAACCCCTAAGTACCTGTATCGTCAGCTGAAGAACTCTCACTCTATTTAAGTCACTAGCACGTCAGTGTCCACAGAGTTTTGAGCTCTCCACAAATAAATTCTTAATGTTATTTTAGGTTTCGCTTTTTCTATTCCTGGTTGAACCATAAGAAACGGGCAACATTATACACGTGAATATGACTTCGAGTAGCTGTTACAGAGCGGATACATGTGGGATTCTACAGTCCCCTGATTTCATAAGGTGGACTGTTGTTATTTAAGACTATCGGGATTTCTTTCACAAAAACTGTTGTTATTTAAGACTATCAAAATTTCTTTTACAAAAACTTGGGTTAACTGGAATGTTCAAAACTCTGTGATTAACGGTCCGCTAATGATCAGCCTACAAGAAGGGTTTGTCATAATTTTCGACATCAGCGATCAACTAAAGTGATGGTTCAGTGTACACATAGAATAAATTCCCCGTTTGTACAATGTTACCAAGCGAACTTTTCAGATTCACTCTCACTCAAGCACAGTGGGCAGCTTGCAAGTTATCTCCACAGAAAGCATGTCAATATAAAATACTTTAAGAACGTAAGTCATTTCAGGATGACAGCCGAGGGGAGAATTATTTGATAACTATACAACCCGGTTGTGTAACGAGAAAACCTTGATAACTTTTATAATGCGTTTGCTATCATCCACTCTAGCGTATACACAGGATGACGTAGCAACCTCAGAGCTGGATAAATCTTCTATGTTGTTAACGAATATTGGTAGGTCAGATGCCCACTTCGGACGTGAAATAATCCTTATTATAAGATCAACGAAAACCAAACAATTTTCCTGTTCAGCTTGTCAGATTAGTTTATGCTGCCAACAAGCCCACAGTACATATTGTCAAACTTTGTCGTTCTCTCGATCCAGTTGTCTTAACCTAAACTAAATCAGGCAAACATCACTCACACATAATCTCAGCAACGTTATTTCGGGAAAATTTGATGATAGCAGATAGTCGAAACTACAGTTTTTAGCCAATTTCCATATATACATACCAAACTGTAAGCGCGAAAATTTCAAAAATGCAGAAATGTATTTGATTGTAGCAGTACTTTTTCCTGAGATATCACGTCTTAAAAAACTACTTGCCTTTTTGATACAACCCACTGGATTGGACCACTTTGTAGCCGACACCGCACTTCAACTCAATTGATATGGCAACACAAACCGAATTAAATAGGCACACTGCATTACTAAAAAAATTGACCATAAAATCGGAATTCTCAAACCTCCATGGTGAGCATCACTATTTTCCCGGTTTGTCAGTGCTGTGTATCATCTCTTGTGACTCCGAAGAATTCATCACCATACCCTTTCAAAAAAACACTTTGAATGCAGTATCACTATCACTGTAATATCAGTGAACTTCAAAACCGTAGTCCACATGGATTAAACAAACCTGCGCACTTATGCGGCATACGGTTAACCCGCTTGTCACGCTTAGTTCAATTTATCATAATTTATTTACTTACCACGTAATTTCGCCTTTCCTACGACGAAGTAATCAGATCGTTGTAATGGAGGGCCCCGCGAGTGGTATTTACTACGGCGATTTGTAGACGATCTACGGTTATACTCAATGATCGTGATGCTAATCGAATAATTAATCATAGTATCATGATCACAATCAAGCCAGTAAAATGAGAACCAATTAGTAAGTGAAATAGAGAGCCGGCAGTTTGTTCAGTGAACCAGCACAAGCATTTACTGACATATGTGCTCACTAAAGTACTTCAGGAAAGTTACCATTATACATATGAACTACATAATCAGACACAAATGTGGCCTAAACCAATTATTGACATGCTGTATTACTGTTCACTCAACTGATAATAACTCAATAGCCATCCACGTCCGGCCCAGTTGCTGACTGTCTGTCACCAGTTCAGTTGTAGCCTTGAGACCAGATTTGAATAATACATAAGATTTCATTCCAGTCAGGTATCACACAAACTTAAAAAACACTCAACTTGATTGGGACACGGGGAAAAACAGATAGATAACAATAGTTCCCTGTGGCAAGTGATCAAAGACGGCCAACAAATTTACTGGATTATTTGTGAAGTACCGTGTAGCTCTTCAAATATAGCAACATTTGGAACATTATTCTGGAGATGCCATTGAACTTGTTTGACTCAGCAAGTATACCAGGCGGTCAGCAAGATCAATATAATACTATTACAATCAACCATGAAGAGATAATTCAGTAAGGACAGCAAGCTTCAAATCGTACATCTTTTGCGCCAAACATACTGACTGAAGTAAAAGGATGTCATGACCGTACAAGGAGAACTCTATATGACTTTTAATGGGCCCATTGCTTTAATGGAACCTTATCGAAGGGAACTATTGCTGACTTCAAGCTACCCAACAGACAGTATAAACCGATTACTGAATGATATTTGTCTACCAGATGACTGCCCAGATACCATAGCATCTCTATTTAGACGCGACCCGTTAAAAGATGAACGACTGGAACTATTACCTTTAGGGGCCCAATTGCCTTGTGAATCATACGGTCTTCCGCCAAAAACCAGAAAGGAGTAAACCATGCTCTGTCAACTTTCTGAGGTTTGGTAAAACGGTAAGTTTTCGGAGTACGTTCTAAACAAAGACAATGTGTAACCATTTTCTGCATAGTGTTTTGTTCAACTTGGTCGTCAGCCCATAAACAGGTTGGTATGACCTAGTTCTGATAGTCGAGAGTACGTCAGTTCGAATCGTCGCCTGGTTTTCTTAATCTAAGTTCAGACAATTCGCGTGTGACTGCAGTGTTGCACAATGGAACCTACTGAATGAAATGAAGCCGTCAAGTAGCATGATTCTTAATTAGATAAACACTTATATATCAATAATTTTTAATTCATCGGGTGTTTCTTCACCGCCTTATGATGATTACGCATCCATCAAGTTAAGGTGTATGATACAACAACTCGACAAAAAATCCTTTCCGAGGGTCCCGATGGAACCTTATTGCTGAAAATGAATAAATGGCTAGTTATAGGATTTTCACTGGAAACTGCTGAATCGGTCAGTCTTTTGTAGTTATCTCAACAGAATTTCTTGTGATTAACTTCATCGCCTAGCACGAATGAACGGTCCCCCGAGATGAACATTTTGTAGCCACACCAGAATTTTCCTTGTGTGTAGAACAAGCCAGAAAATAAAAAAGTCTATTATGGGATTATATAGCAGGTGTGTACAAATGTACGCACTTAAAGTGATCGTTACTCACACCATCGTTTTGAATAAATTAAAGTATCGATTGCCAATGAATGTGATAGGTGGGTTCCTTTAATAAAAAGGTATAAAACAAGTATCTGTTATGAAAACCAGAGAATTTTGACATCATAATTCGAATAAAGGCTTGAGCGATTATTTGCACACTTATTTCAATAAAAAGTAACTTCGTTTGTTCAAAAGACTTAGGATGCCATCAAGATTTGCAACGTTACACCACATTTTCCTATATATCGGTGACTATTGGAAAATGCCGTATATTCGCCAGAAGTCGAGTATGGCAGACAGATTGCTCACATTTGTTTGTAGTCAACAAAACGATTCCACTATTAATTGAATTATTATGCTCTTGTGAATAAGATTTATGAAGCTCAGAGAAAACAACGCATGCTTCCATAATTTTGAGTTTTTCAGTGCTAACGAACTAAACAGTACAAATTGCCACTTGTCAGATGTGAAGTATAAATGATCACACATGTGTTTGTCATATGTAGCTGACTATCAGAAAAGTATAAAGCGGCATGTTCAGTAATATAGAGTAGCTCTCGTCTGTTAGTATCACAAGTAAATGCAAAGTCGCAAAAAGTTACCACGCGCTAATGTGATAGGAGTGCGTCGCATAGTTGTTCACACTATCTCGCAGTAATAATGGCAAATCGTTGTCGAGAACACGCGATTTCACAAACCTAGTCTAGTTAAAACTGAACATTGTGTACATTGAAAACCATCTATAATGATGTAGTTCACGGTTAGTTTGACTGTTGTACATAACCCCGGGTCCCAAAAGTGGCTTGCCGTGGAACTTTGGGAAATTTTTTAATGAAACTTTCTAACCATGTCATTTTCACCTGTACAGTCGGTGACGGTCTGTGAGTCATCGGTGAATTTGTCTTTAGGA
>QNGE01009090.1:0-14081 GCA_008508345.1 Paragonimus westermani | reverse complement strand
TGATTTAATTATTGTGGAGGATAGGCACGATTCTAGACAAACTTAACTGTCCTCTACAAGATAACCTTTGACGGAACATCTCTGAGATGGAAAAGTTGGAGTTGTGAGAAAATAACTCGGAACTGTACCATCTTTGGAGGCCACTCCCTCAGACCCGTGCAGCTCCACAGACGTTTGGCCATTCTATGGGATGATAACAGTCGCCGCTGCTGTGGGCCTGAGCGCGTGGGTTGATCCATTTGGGGACAGTCGTCTCCTTATGGCAGCATGGATTTGGACCTTTTTTGTTAGCTTTGAGTTTAGGGCAGTCTTAATGCGTGGCCCTGTTCTATCAAGCTGACAGCGCTTCTGTTACTCACGCAATAGGCGATCCAGTGGAACTCTAGATCAGCGTGACTTATCTTCCGCTCAACCGTATTGTCCAGCTCTACCCCGTGCTAATCTTTGCGGGTAACATCACCAGAAGTTCGAATCGCTCAATGTGACTTCGGGTAGACGTTAGCCGGCGAAAACCAAGCTTGTTAACTCTAGAGGGAAATCAGTGTTTACGCTGGTCTGGCATACCCAGCTTGAAAGGAGATGGTAGAAAAGTGTACCCACAAATCAAGGGTCCTCTCCCAAGGTGCCGTGTCCCCCGAGAATTTTGCGGCCTCCTAAATTTGAACTGTGAGCAAAACATTACGCGTAACCTCCACATAATGGGAAAGTGGGCTCGCAAGGGCAGATAAATCATCTGTCAGTCTAGTTGACCGGATGCTTACCGACGAAGACCACCATAACTATCGGTACACAGGCCGAAGCTTCAACCAAAACGTCATAATCATGGTTAAAGAAATATATGTCGAACCTCATTGAACTTACTGGAACATTCCGTGAGCACTTCCTAGAGTGACTTTCAAGGAGTTCTCAAATATCGATCAGAAAAATCCGAAGTTATTACAGTGGAAGGCAATAGTTATCGATGTAACCAAGTACTTCTGAGCAAAGTAGTGTGGCGAGAAGTCAGTGGTGGTGTGGGCAACATGCGAACAGTGGTAGCTCTGAGGAATTTCGACTTTGCGAGTGCTTTGCCCAATTTCAGTGCGTGCAAACCGAAGGCTCAAGTAGAATTAAATGTCTTTCCATCCGCCGCGAAGCGTCACCTTCATTCGGTGTTTAAATAGGCGTCACTAATAATTTCAACCAATCGGAAAAAACCGTACAGCCGACGACCGCCCACCGGTAATGGGACTGGCACGGGCTGGGACGGAATAAAACTATTCCGAAAGGGAGCTGATGCATATACTCGGTTCTTTTGAAGACGTGAGCAGGGTGTGCTGTTCCTCCTTGAGGCCAGTACAACTGCGGTGCCTATAGGCACGTCTGGTACAACATACCGTTATGACCGATCATGTGACAGCTGAATCGTCTATAAACACTGAGTAACTCCGATCCGCCAGTGTTTCTGGTTTTCCTACGCGTCACTGCGTTACAGTCCGTGAACAAAAGCGGCAAGTGTTACTGTTATAAAAGGCGATACATAGTGGGGTCACTACGCGAATCGAGGAAATGGTGAAAACAAGTAAATATCTGATCAGATAATAATTGAAAT
Organism: Paragonimus westermani; assembly: GCA_008508345.1. Lineage (NCBI taxonomy): Eukaryota > Metazoa > Platyhelminthes > Trematoda > Plagiorchiida > Troglotrematidae > Paragonimus > Paragonimus westermani. The sequence goes on along the minus strand of QNGE01009090.1, from coordinate 12,490 downwards.
AATGAATTGGTTAGCTACATAGACTTTATACCCAGGACGCAAAAATTGGTAACAACGGTCTCAAAATAGAAGCGTATTAAATCCGCTCAAATCTGATTCGCCTACTCAAGCAAGTTCAGTTACACGGATCATTGAATGTCACAACAGACTTCCTTCTCTGGGAGTTAGCGGCACTTCTGTGTGCATTTTCAGAACACTGTTAAACTCTCATTAACTCAAACTGGACCGGTGACTTTCTTCTATTCATGGTTTTCATGAAAGCAGAAGACATTGCGATTCTATTCATGATAGTTACCATAGTGTCACGACCGTTCCCTGGGGGTTCCCCGAGTGATCCCTGAGTGTACTAACTAGACGCTTTGGGAACACTCAGGGAACGGCGGGAGAAAAAGTGCGCGCAACCCCATTTAGCGATCTTATCATACGCCGCCCATCATCTGTTTTCCTACGGAGCTCAGTAGCGTTAAACGGAAATCTAATTTCGCACAATAACGACGACGCAATGTTCCAATTCGCGATAAACGATGTGGAAGGCACATAATTATTCATACGTTATATTAAACGCAATTTTTACAGCAGCATCTGTATAACTTTAACGATTATGTAATTATAATCACAGTGCAAAAATGTCGGTAACAAGATCGTTGGCTTCTTTCGTTGCCCGCAATCTGGCCTTCTGAATCCACCTTTGAATGGTTCCCTCGAGGTCCGCGTGCGATAGGCCGGGGTAAGCCTTCTTCATGATGGATTCTACAATTAACAGGTGATGATATTCGGTGATCCAACATACCAATGATGGCTGCGGCCAACGGTGAGGAGGCAATGAAGACGCGATTGTTCACTCCTCTCCAGTTGATCGTTTTCGCCACTTCATTCGTCAGTAATGTTCTCATAACATTACGAGTGCATTCACCCATGGATATGCCGCCGACACCACTGAGAAAGGTCACCTGCTTATTGTGAATCGGAAAAGTCGAACATACCAGCTGAGTATATATTTCTGCTTCTTTTAGCTTCATAGTCAGCAGCTGCATGTCCCCTATGGACTGCATGGGGAATCGCACGGGGAAGTGTGCAGTGGTTGACGTACCGGGAGCTGCATGTTGGAATCGCAATGCATTCACTTCCAGCCGTAGGGCATGCAACTCCTCGCGGATTCGGATGTTTTGGATAACTAAGTTCTCAGTTACACCTGGTGAACACGGTGATTCTCTGTATTGAAAATACTTACCTTTTAACTCTCTCACTCCTTTGGCTGTGTCGTTTTTGCACACTGCCTCACTGTGTGCTGCTGGTGGACTAACGAGGGTGGAGCTAAATGCGTACTGACTGACATTTTACTAATGACATACCTGGAAGCAATAGGGCTGGAGAAAGAGGGCAGGTTCTCCAGTGACCCCAATGTCAATCGTGGTTGAGATGGAGATGCATGGGACATATTCTCCAATTGTGGTGGTGATGGTGGAGAATAGCCGATGTCGACGCTGTACACTGGAGGTTTTTGTTTCTCTTCCACTTCATACGTGAAGTCAGAACGAGCGATAGGTTGTCTGCAACTGTGACGTAATGCGATTTCACTGTACCTCTTACGTTTGCCACCGCGATCCATTATATCCGTGGCGTCCGATGATGGTATGTCTGACAACTGTTCCAGTATTCGTTGGTATTTGTAAGCCAGTTGCAAGTCATCTAGAAAATGTTAGGAAAATCAAAAGCACATACCGGTTGCGCGATGCATCTTGGCATTGTACAGCTTTGAACCAGTGGGTGCTGTCAATCCACTCAAGAGCAACTTGTGATGCCTCGTGGATGGCAATCCCGTCCAGAGCGCAAGCCCTGGCTGCGTAATCCACGACCTGTACACTATGCCCACGCTTTCATCATCGAACCCAACAACCTTATACATCTGAAAATGAAAGTGTTCATTAACGCAGGCATTGTTTTGTTGCTCAAGAAAAAAGAATGCAATCAGGTAAGATTTATTTTACGGAAAAATTTCCATGTGTGCATTATTGGGTAAAATACATAACTGTCCTTTACTGGTAAAAGCAGTCCTTTACACTGGATATGTTCACTTCCACCCTGCAGGTGAATGTGGATATATGGGAACACAGAAAAATATAGGGTCTGCTGGAAGACATCTTGTCAAAAATATCGCAACAGGTTGCAAAACGCTGTATGCGAATGCGTCTTCCAGAGAAGCCGATGATTACTGCGGGCAGTCCATCCACCAACACCACGTTGTTTGGCTCGACGTCACAATACAATACACCTTCGTGGATGAATCTACTCTGTTTTTTCGCTGCTATAGGGATGAGTGTTGTCTTCGCATCATCCACAAGGGCACTGCCATCTGGCAGCTGTACATTAATCATTTCCGTCATGCGTCGGAAGATCTGAGAAGTGGGCATGTTTGGTGATCGTACGAAACCGCGCAAAGTTCTCATGTACGACCCAAATGGAAACGCCGAATAAGAGTTCAGCGCTCCGTGCGGTCTGACGTCCTCACACATAGTGCAGACACCACTTTGGACAGCAAAGTATGTATAAAGAAACTGAAAAGTTTAGGAAGTTTTCGTAGATTTTGTCATCTACCACTCTTTTTATCGCCACCGGGCCAGTGTACAACGGGATCTGCCAAAATTCCGTTGACTTCCAACGGTCGCAATCCACGGTTGATGGACACTTCCTGGGGAACCCACAAGTCAGGGCTCTCCTCAATCTCATCAACCTACTGTTCAACTTAGTATTCTGCGATGATCCCAGACGGATTTTCCTTTCCATTGGGCCTGCTCTCCATAGGTTCATCAACCGCTTCATCACTCCAAGGCACACCATGTGCATGTAATCAAGTGGAAGACATGTTATCATGTTCACATTCAACCTTTCAAAAGGTGATTGACCAACGTGGTGTTCTTCCTGGCGTCCGGTCCTGAGGTCGTCGTCTGTTCGTAAGCGGTAATTACTAGGTGGGAACACCATTTTGCGGTTCACGTACACTCCCGGTGCGGTACATTTTTCGCAACGGTGGTAACCGGTGTGGTTTTTCACCTGACGGAAAAAAGCTGTGACTAGTGCATCACCAACTACGCAATCCAAGACAACTTGCGCATGGCGGTTATATGGTGGTAGCAACAAACCATCCCTCAATACAATCGACAAGTGTTCTATCACGCTATCCAAATATTCTGCGACCTTCACAGGTTTAGAAAGACCGCAGAATAGTCCCACAACGAACACTGGTGTGGAAGGGGATATCAGCCTTCCAAGGATGGGCCACAGTTGTAAACGTGAACTGTTGAAAAGGGTCAAACCATAAATAGGCAGCTGAAGTCGCAGAATATTCATGTCTTCCGTCCATCGCCCACGTACGGCGTGGCTTATGCACTCAGTCAAACCAAAGTGGACGTATTCTCTACCCTTAATGAATTTGCACGCACACTCTTGTGGAGTTCCCAAAAGAGTACGTGCATCCGAAGGCAGTTGAGGCAACATTTCCTCCAATTGACTGAGCATAATGCCGACGGCTTTTAAAGATAGGCGGGCCTCTACAGCAATCACGCGGACAACTTCTGAGGGTGTCCTCTTTCTCTCGTTCGTACCGACGACGTCGTCTAAAATGATGATGGCAGTAGTGTTGAATGAAATTGTCGCATACCTGTATCCAGCGCCATAGAGATAGTCACTGTTATCACTGTTTGATTGATCGTCGAAGTGGAAGGCTGAAGAATATAATCAGTGGACTTTGCTTCCGTTAAGGAATCCCCCATGACACTTACCAAGACCGAAGAAGTGGTCGCAAGTGGACGTTAATCTAGATTTTTAAGTTCACATAGAAAATATCGCTCACCCTGAAAGTGTTGCAAAACTGGAGGAATCAGTTGTTCCTCCCCTGCAACATAAGCCGTGTGGGTCTTAACGTTGTCTCCAGAACGATCCTGGCGCGCTAGTTTGGCCAAACGGTAAACGTTTGCACGCGAACAACCCCTCGGTCTTTTCGACTCATTAGTGCTCATTTTCCACGTAACGAATTAAGCAAGATGGCTGAAATTGCTCCTTTGACGCGGTCACCATTAATGTGAAGTGGTTCGATAAAACAAAATTCACATGAGTGGTGCAGGCCTGCTCACACGTTTCTGAGTAGGAAAAAAATGTGTTTTATTTTTATTACTCTTCACACATGCGAAATGATACACAGAACCTAGACACAAGGAAGTTTGGTGAGTGTTCCAAAAGGAACACTCATAGATTATTCAGGGAACGGCTGAGTGTTCCAGTGTGCTACTAGGGTAGCGTGATCTGCAAGAGCAGTTCTACAATCTATTTCCAACGATTGCTTTCAGGTTGAATTAATTGCTGAACCGTTGAATTCCACTGCCGTCCAGCGCCCATTAAGCCCAATGAACTGCTGAGCCCTTCAAACTTTGTGCAAAAATTGTTCGCTTTTGTTTGGTAGGTAGACAGGGTCAGTAGAGGTAAGCGTGGCTGATGGAAAAACTCATCTGAAATTCAAAGGATCGTGTCTAGTTTAGATCGAGGATTTGTTGAGCGGTTTGCATATTGTATATTAATTGATCTAAGTCCATGCAAAAATGGTATTGTCATCGTCTCTTCAGGAGTACGTTGGATGCGAACAAGGTTCATTTGGCAGAGTATGATCTACCAGTATTTGCGGTGGAGATTGCCTGATGAGATGATGTGCCAACTCGTGAATGTCTATGGTACTCTGAATTAGGGACTTCGAATAGCCCTAGACATCGTACTTGAATTGAAACCTTCCACGCAAGTAATAAGGAGAAGTCCTGTTACTGGCAGCATTAAGCAATTGATATCCATGTATTGAGACGTCGATTTCATAGATGTATAACAGTATTAAATGAATCACAGCCTTTCATCGGCTAATCTTATTGGCGCATGCATCATCATAAACTGTGTTAATTGGTGGAATACGGAACAGATGACTTGGCGAATCAAGGAAGGCACAACACCGAGACCGTTCGTCCAATCCTGATGTTGNCGAATCAAGGAAGGCACAACACCGAGACCGTTCGTCCAATCCTGATGTTGTATCATTACCGCAATAATTAGATTGGCCGTTTGTCAAATCTTCTGTTGTGTCAGGGTTCGGATAACCAATGAATCGAGATTTCCACCACAACCTTCCACTCTTCTAGAAGCCTCCGCATTCATATTTGCTAATCCTTCTGGTCTTCTCGGGGCATCAAACTCTCGTAGCACAGGGTGTTCTGCTTCCTCCACGGCCACTTTTTCAGTGCTTCGAAACTGGATTTGTTCAGTGTGTTTCCGACGAATGGTGGCATCGTGCAGATCAGTAATTTCTACCATTGTGTTGCCTGGCAAGCGAGTGATCAATCCTTTGGCAGGTCGCAAATCTTTTTCACGAAAATATATCACACGTTGAATCTACACTGGAATGATGCTCTTAGTCGCCTTGATTTAAATAGCACCGCTGGGTTCTCCTTCGTCGTTCATTGGGCTGCGTTCCTGTACTGAAGCAGAAAGTTATCGAGAAACACATCCAGTTCAGCAAATGTTTCAGGATTAGTGGAACTCACGGCACTTTTGAGCGTTTTCGCCAGATTTCCTGCGGCTCCGTTTGAACATGGATGTCGAGGCGCCGTTCGCAAGTGACGACGCCCGATGCTGTTAATCCACTGTTTCATTTCAACGGAACAAATTTGTGACCCGCTGTCTGTCACCAGGACCTGCGGAATGCCTTCTCGACTGAAATATCTACAAAATCCTTGCATAGTAAATACCGTTGAAGGTGAGATTTTAATAAATACTTGTGGCCACCGTGAGTATGAATTAATTAACACCGGAATGTGATAGTTACCAAGACGTGGTCCACAATAGTCTGTGTGAACCCGTTGCCATGGTACGTAGCTGTCCGGCCAAGGTGTCCAATTATTCGGCCTTGTCTTTATTTTGTGGAGGCAGAAGTAGCAGTTCACTGAAATGCACTTGATATCCGAGTTTACCTCCGGCCAACAACACATCTGCTGAGCCAGGGATGTCATTTTCTCCACGCCCAGGTGACCTTTATGCAAGTCCTCTAATACCGCCTTTCGTAGTGGTGGTGGAATGATCAGTTGATCTCTCCGACACAGCACACCATCAGGTTATATTGACAACTCCTCTCGGTACTGCAATAATACTGGGTATCACTTCCTAATATTCGACGACCAACCCTTGGTCATCGTGGCAATTACCGTGCCATAATAGTTTTCAGTTGTCTTGATCAAGTGCTCTCGGTCTATTGGAATAGCTGGCGAAGCAAGCAAACTTCAGCAGCTGGAAAACTGGAATACCGTGATAAAAAATCTGCCTGAGGAATCTGTTTACCAGGACAATGACTGACAGGTATCCTCAGGCAGATGGTGCGACTGAATGCCAGGTGGACTGAGATGAAGTCGTTAGCGTAGGTTCGGCGCTGTTGGTGTTATCCGCGCAACCACTCAATGTGAAATGCCGTTGGCCTAGAGATATCCATGGTTTGCACAGACAAGGTTAGTTATTCCTTGCAAACGTGCGCAAACAATCTTAAATGGCTTAACAAAGCTTCTGACACGGTGTTTCCAAAACAAATTAACGTTGGAGGTCGAGGGTGTCTGTGTGTCGGTGAACAAACAGGAGTGGCCGTGCAGTAAGGACAATAATGCTAGTCGTGTTTCCCTTGCAGTACCTGAGTTAGGTAGTGCTTACGACGCTGCAGGGTCCGATGCCGACTGAACTGTGCCGTGGCTGAAACTGCACTTGTGTGAATTAGCGACAGAGGTTGTCTCTGGGTCGGTCCTGAATGTTGAGAATGCCTGATCTGGTGCGGGAAAAAACCTACCGAGGAATGGTGCTGTGCCAAGCGTTGGNCGACACAACGCTTCGCCCGGTTGCCGAACTTGTTGTGGTACCAGCACAATTCGCCAGATTCCTGAGATTTACGCGGAGACTTACCCCGACGTCGACGCGAAGGGGATCGTGTCTTGAGGCGGGCGAAATCTCGCCGAAGAGCTGCTATCTCCGCCCAATTCGTGCGCCAATCATCGGGTGGCGGACGAGGTGAAAGCTGTGGAGGTGAAAAGTTTGGGGTCTCGCGACCCTTTTCCGTACGATTCGCCACTGCTGTAATGGAGACAGGGGAGACGGTGCAAAAACGATCCTGAATCTCATCAGCGAGTTGTGCTGCGTCCAACAAGGACGGGGACTTGGCTGCTGTGAGAATAGCTTGCGTGTTAACCGGAAGGCGTTGCATCCACAATTCCTTGAGGAGTGTCTCACCCATGGATGAGGGGCCCAGCAACTGTCGCATTTGAAGCAACAAATCAGACGGTCGCTTATCTCCCAGTTGTAGATCCCTAAAGAGCTGTTGTAGCCGAGATCTATCAGAAGGCGTGACCCGTTTGATGACGGCTTCCTTAAGGGCTTCATATCTACTTTCGGCGGGTAAATTCAGCAGAAGGTCACGCACTTGCATCGTGACATCCTTGAGAAGCCTGGCCAAGAGTTGGTTAAATTTAGCCTGATCTGTCGTAACGCGCTGATTGCAGAACTCCGCCTCTAAGTACATGAACCACAAAGCGGGTTCCATATCTAGGAACTGGGGAACAGTAATGGTGACTGCTCCTACAGTCGACTTCTGTTCAGAATCCATTGCAAAATAAGGCAAAACTTAATGTATATATATACTAAAAGGATCAACAAAAATTTACGTATATATATATATGAACGAGTAAAATTAGGTAAACTCACAAAATTGAAAACGGTTCACCACAATTAAGAGGTTTCGGGTTAAAATAATTTGCTGCAGTGAACCGGAAAAGATTGCTGAAAAGAATGGATTAATAATCGGGCTCACCAAATTGTAGAGGACTGGTACGTTTGTCTAGAATCGTGCCTATCCTCCACAATAATTAAATCAGAAAAACTGATTAGAGGACAACGACGTTTATTGCAAAGAGACCGGGAAAGCGAGCTGTAAGCAAACACAACAGAAACAAAGCGCAACAGACCAGTAGCTAGCGTCTGGAAGGTGCAAGTGTAATTGTGACCTTGGGCGGTCGAACCTACGAGAAAATCCAGACATGCAACCAAACAATGTCAATAGTGTCAATGGTCGAAATAAATAGCAAAATAGTTGGAATACGTGGCAAACCAAGAATGTCTCTACAAATTTTTTCCTAAGATTTTAAACCGTATATGTGTGCTTAGTTCACTTCCTGCATCGATAAAGTCTCACACTTGGCTAATTCCAATCTAATTTCCCTCGGATAGATGGAGGTCGTTTCTCGCTAATTTCTCTTCTGATCCAAAGTTCCACCCAAATTTTCGTGGGTGAAAATTTGTGAACCATCCCCCCAGTAGTTCAGGAAGTGAACGCAGTCCGAAAGTTGTCGATCTTGGACCAGAAAGACTAAAGAAACCTCCCACAGGAACGCTTGCACATGTTCGGGCTGTGCTAGGACGATCGCCACTCTCCAAACGGCTCAGGAACCCACAGCCGACTATGCATTTCCCCTTACTACTAGGGCTGCCTTCTCAAACTCTTCATTACACGCTCCAGACTCATTTTTCACTCAGCCGAATGCTGAAGAAGCTTTGAAATGCTTGTCTACTAACTGTCTGAACGTTTTGGACAAACTGACAGAAATCCGACAGTTGGCCCACACTACCAGCCCTTACATTTGCGCTTTCACAGAGACCTGACTTTCCGAAGATACCGGTGATATTGAACCCTATGTTACTCCATACCGATCATGCAGAACATACTCCTCTGGTGGGCGCATGGGAGGCTGTTCTGTACATTTAGTCCAGAAGCCTCCAGTGCCGAATGTCGTGACGGAATTTATCTCCCCATATAAATGTGACGCACTCTGGTACAAAATATAGCTCCGTAATCGTGACCCACTTCTTGTCAATGTTAATTACCGTTCACCGTCGTGCAGTGCATCCAACGACAAAGCTATTCTTGCGGTCCCAGGCTGTCTCTCGTTCGCATAACGTCTCCCAGATCTTCGTACAATGGGTGGGCTAAAAATAACCAAACACAACCGAGTAGCTGAGTTTCATGAAGAATGATTGTGTATTCTTGAAATCCTTGGCTATGTTGATTCATGCGAAAGTCTGAACACATATCAAGCAACCTACGAGACACAGTCCAGGACAGACACTTTTCTTGCCTCGTCTGGTTAGCACGATTAAAACTCACCAGAGTGGTCATCAAACCACTGCTAGAGCACAGTGGTCAGTCGCTGCTAGTTTTAAATTTGATCTATTTTATCTTTCTGCTGGTTTCAAAAGGCTGTAGCAAAGGCTTCATTCCGAAATTTCCGTGAAACAAATTTTAACGCACTAAGTGCCCTCAGCCTCGTATCTGCCTCGTTGAATTCAAATTACTATTCTTTTAAGGCTACCATTCACGAATCAGGTGAGACATTTGTTCCTCGCAAGCCATGGAAGTCCTCTTCTAGTGCACTGCTTCCGTGGAATATACGTCGCCTTCTCAGCGTACGTTCTCGTCTATTCTCTAGGTAGAAGCTAAGGGACAGGCCGGGTGATCTAGAAGCCCTTCGCTTTGTACGAAACAGGTGCAAGCGTGAGATCCGTCAACACACCCAACAGGTACAAACAAATATTTTAACAGTAGTCCTCGAGGACAAGAATGTTCTATTCAGATGCATGCCCCACCAGAGGAAAACTAAGCTCCCAGCCCTTCTTCTGCGGCTTCTCGATGGGACAACCTCCTCCAACCCCATGTGGTTGCCGAGGTTTTCAGAGAACACTACTCAGCAGTCCATAATGTGGTGTAACATTCAGACCAGCCGACTCTACTCTGGATGCCTGTGACTTCGTGGACCAAACTTCGGCATCGTGGACGCGCCAGGGGACAACGCTTTTCCGAAGTAGGGGTTCGCACAACAGTTCTGAAAGGAGAAACAATACGAACAAACATGAGCTGAAGGCCCAGGAAGCCATGCACACGACTTACATAAACGTAAGCTGAAACGACACCAACAACACAGCAGCACGCCTCGTCTTACAACTCAAATTCAATTCGTGCGTGCTCTCTGGTTTCGGTTGCGCGTTACTGTGGTACCGCCGAACTGAGTTCCGAGTTTCCCACGGTGAAACTCCCAATACCCACTCCTGACAACTGACTTCTCTGTACCTGATATTCAGGACCTCTTGTTCAAGATCACTTCTTACGGAGCAATGGAACTAGACGCGATCCATCCTCTGATCCTCAGAGAAGCGGACCTTGCTCTGGCAGTGCCCCCCTATATGATGTGTGCAAACAGGCACTTCAGACTGGCACTCCTTCGGAAACATGGAAAGAGGCCACTGGCACATTCACATTTAAGGCAGGCGATCGTTACTCTTTTGCTAGTTATCAACCTATCGGCTTCACCAGCTTCTCATGTAAGATAATGGAGCCCTTGCCAACACAATTAGGGGTGAATTAGGGGAAATCCCTAATTTCGTCTAATAGACCGATCCGGAGACCATTTAGGGATTTGTTATGGATTTGGGACAAAATCCCTAGAAAACCCCTAATATGCGTAGCGTAGCGAGTTCCTGATTGGTCCATTACCCATGCACTAAATCACGCCTAAATTAACACGAATCTGCCCTAAATTAACCATAATTTGTCCTAAGTGAACCCAATTTTACCCTAAATCAACCCGAATTTGCCCAAAATTACCCCAATTTTCCCCAACTTAATCCGATTTCACCCCTAACCCCACCCAATGTCACTCCTAAATTCACCAAATTTAGCCGAATTCCCTTTTAATTGAACCCGATTTAACCCCGAATACAACCCAAAACCGTGTAATCCACTGGGAACCTACCATATAACACTCAAAGTAAAACATAGTAGGATTGAACAGGGAAAATATATTGGAGTGACTGAAAAACACAATGGAATGTTCTTGTGGACAATTCATCGACTCACACGAGGTTCCTTTTGCTGGAGATAAGAAAGGTATGCATTGAGATAACGTCTTCCAAATAATGGCAGAGCCAAACATGAACAAAATACAGCTCACATCAGTGGTAAACTACATACATATGAACAATGAAAGGAATCGCTTATTGAATTTTCCACGTGGCAAGTGATAGAACAATTGAGTGAGACCTAGGGTGTGCACAACTGAACGCGGTTGAAAATCAAACTCATGTTGAAACGCATGACACACCGACAGACAACACGTAGTTTCACAGGTCGAGGTTCATTAATATCCTATTCTCGTCACTCTTATTGGTTCCAAACCTGTCCTCATAGCACGTGATAAAACAAGTGATTAAGACCTGGGGTGTTCACAACTGGACGCGGCTGAAAATCGAAATCATATTTCGTTCGATGCTCAGTTCATCTCTTCTTGGTGGCTTTCTTATTCGAAACTTCCCTCCACGGTCACGGGCGTCATAAAACCAACACCGCACCCACTTATGTAGTTCATTCCGCCCGGTCTCTGTGTCCATCTTCTGGTATGGGACTGCTTCTATGTTCGAGGTATACTGAATTACTTTTACACTGCACCAACCTTCTATTACACGCCGTAAGATGAGTCCTTGAAGGAGATTTTGTTTCTTCCCCCTGCGTAAGTCATTTCCACGGCTAGCTGCGATCCAACGGTCTCCCTCATGCAACGGCGAAGCGGTAGCCTTGCAGATGGAGCACTCATGGATTTCGGATGGTCCATCTAACAGTGTTCGAAGTATTACTCGTATACTTAAGTGTTCGAAGTATTACTCATATACTTACCACAATTCCTCGAAATGTTTGTCTCCGAAGATTGTCTTCAAGCTCACGGAAAGCAGCTGCAGTGTTCACGGGTAGAGCATGTGCGCGGATTTCACGAACAGCCTGACCCTGAGCGTCCAAATCGGGAAGTAGTCGACGTTGCTGGAGACGTTCCTCCAAAATCTTCATATCCTTCAGTAAGTTCTGCAGCATTTGCATCATCGTTGATAGTCGTGAGGAAACAGTAGCTTCATTTAGTGGTGAAGATGTTGCCAGAGGTGCCACGGATGAACTTGTGGATGGCTGTGGCAACCTTTGCGGTGACGTGGGATTAAGAGGACAAATGATTTGAAAAGAGTCAAAAAGTGGGCGGAAAAATGAAGTGGGGACGGCTGAACGAGGTCGACTTGGAGTAACCGCTGGACCAGGCGCCGCAGTAAGAGAACTGGGATGATGGGGTGTGGGGATGCCCAAGGAGGGAGAAACGAGACCGCGGAAAATGGTGAATGGAACACCTTGAATGGAAGGCGCGAATTTGAGGAACTTCTGTTTCCCCGAAGAGTTGACTGCCCCCAAGACGAACGCCGGATACCGTGCTGTTGTGGCACTAGTAGCACTCACGGGCGAACAGCTATCGGAGTCCTCGGATGATGACTGCGGCAGAGGCTTCGTGGGAAGCATGCTATCAACCAATAGGATTTAAAGGCACATCGGTATTACCTGGCCCTT
>QNGE01009089.1:0-14083 GCA_008508345.1 Paragonimus westermani | reverse complement strand
CTAATGATTCAGGCAGTGCGTCTGGTGACCGTTGGATCAGGTGGTTACCTCAAGTTGGTTGCTGTTTTATGAGATACTCAAAAAAGAGTAGGGGAGTTATGGATAGCCAGAACCAATGCTATATTCTTCGACGATGAGAAAATTAGTAATCAAAGACCAGCAAAGTGCGTCGTAATATCGCCACGTCACCGTCGCGCTTCGCCGACCCAAGCTAACTCCGAAACAGTGTAAGTTCAGAAAAACCGAGGTACGGCTGTAGCCGTCCACTTGTTTGTAATGACCCAAGTCACTATTATCAATTCCGCACTTAGAAACTTTATAAACGGAGGAGAACACGTTCCGCTTGAGAAAGATAACGTAGAGATGATGTAGACACTACACTGTCAGACAGGTGATAATCCTAAACAGTCCAATACCTCTTCAAGTCATGCTAACCTAAGGTTATGGCTGGGGCTAGGATAAGTGAATGGAGGGCATGAGTGTCAAGTTGTCTTAAATCCGTCTGTATTGGCTTTATATATACTTGTGAATATTTTACCATTTCTTAAGGTTGTGCGATACAAGCAGTGCCTAGAGGTCATGGGATAAACTGTAAATTCTGACCTGTTCAAGTCGCAAATAAGTACTATGGACTCAAGGTGTCCTACAAACCTTTTTTGCAAAAGCAGTTTCCTTGCGGATTCTGAGGGCTCGTTAACCGTTCGGCTAAACCACGGTATAGTGAGCTAATCATAGCATCGAGCAAACCTAACTGTAGTTCCGTTTTGAAAACTTCAAGTAAAACACAATAAGGGGGTAGGATAGTTTTAACCTCCGCCCCTTCCATTTCATTTGTCTGAGTTTAAGAGATCACTTTCCCAACGAGGCTAGCTAGACACTTTACGTTCAGTCTTTCCTTAATTATTGTCTCATCCAAACTCTGAACATTAGTGTCAACTATTTCTAAGGGGGTGATTTTCAAAGTTCTGATTGCGGACGTTTGTCTTAACTAGCCACACTTTGTGTCATCCCATTATTCTTGTGAGTACCCTTCATTTCCCACCATCACTTTCACGTGTTACATTTGTGTTTCAAAACAGATTGATATTTATCACCATACTGAGATTTGTGATGGTGTAAACATCCTGTTCATTAGCTTATCACCCAAACTTTTCACTTCATAATCACTTTTATCTATTGTCGCTCGAACAGCAGAACACGTTTAACTCAGCTCAAGGTAACGTGTAATTCACTTGCAGACATAACCATCACCAACTTGAAAGCGAACATACAAAGCCATCGTCATATCTTAAAAAATTGTGCACGTACTGTCAGTGATCAGAAAAGACCATTAAAATAACTATAGCGTTCAGCAAAACCCGTAGTGGCTATAAGTCGATTTTCACCTAATCACAGATACTTCAAGGGAGGCTGAGGTCTTATCCACAAAATATTTCGCACACTGAATCGTCTACTAGATCCTATCCTTGTACTAAACAAAAATCAATGTCTAACAGGTCATTGACTGAAACTGGGTTATGCAAGAGGCAAGGTCAGCTTACAATGGAAGGCATTGTTCGACTCTGTGCTCGCAGCCGACTCGGTTGAGAGCCTTACAGTTGTATTCCATCGGCACATACCTGTACCTGACTACCCCCGTTGGCCCAGACCCACAGGCTAGTAAATATATACTTCAGACGGAATGTTTCTTCACTATTTTTCATTGTTCCTTGTTCATATGATCACACCCCGGTAGCTTCATTGGAGTTTCTGTTTCTATACTCTCAGTCACCGTTTCCTTGGAGTTATAAATTGTGCAGCACATTTTCCTCCCGATCACGAAAACAAGCAGGTACAATCAAAGATTTTTCCTCTTGTCACAGTCCATGAACCTGTCTCGAAATTCGTATACTTATAGATATGACGTTGCTGATGGACTGGCTGTGTAGATTTCAAAACAAAATTCCAATTCGAAAAACGATCGTATGAGAAAAATTAGTTTTCTAATGCAGTCTGCCACCTTGTTATCGAATGACAACCAGATTATGTGTTATCCGACTTTAAATGATTGGGATTTATGGTTTGTTTTCATTAAAAGAAACGGGGATTGTGGATGTCAGCTCGAAGTCACTGCTCCAAGCATTTCGCTGGCATCACGCCAGTGGACACTAGCCGGTTATGCTTCGCTCATGTAGTTTGTTTTCAGCAACCGAATCGCTCGATCAACTTAGCTAACGATGTAGTTCTCATTACGCGTTCCGTACAGTTGCTAAAATTCCACCAGTTAAGTGGGTAATCAGTTAATTTCTCATTACGTTTGGCAAATTGCCCAGTGCGCACTGATGCAAATGAACTCATTCAGTCATAAAGTATTGCAAAAATAATTGGAGTGGTGTCGCTAAATTCCAACAAAACTTCAAAATCGAAGGTTTGTTCTACAGATGAAGATGATATGGTGTTATCATTTACACGCTTTACATGGCAATAATTACGCACCAGTAGAGAGGAGAAAAAATTACAACGCACGAGAGATAGAAATGGCAGTTGATCAGATTGTTAGTAGTCCTCTTCTGGTATGTGACATTTTAGATATCGTTTCAGTCACCATTGCAAACGCGTACCACCTGGAACGCAGAGAATTTCACTTGGAGGACCCGAGTGAACAGTCGCACCAGCTATTGCTCAACCCAAACATTTATGTGCTTTAGAAATGAAAGATTACTGAAAAGCGGTGAAGTCCATTTCTAAAAGACGTTCGACGTGTCGTTGATAGTTTTTGTTAGGAGGTGTGTCTCGTAATTCGGATAAAGTAATACTGTTCGGTCCAAGGCCAAGTTAGTATCATCTTCGAGATTATGCAGACCGAGGGATGGGAATAAACTCCAAATGGTTGAACTGAGTCTGGCATATTTCGCTCCCCGTTGTCTAGAGGCAGCTTCAACGTCGAGTGAATGGTTTGGTATAATTCTGATAAGTCAATCAGATTGCATTTAGCCTATACACTTGAACTCTGTTTGAAATTTAATTCCTCGGTTGCCTGTTAACATCCTATAATCTAATTCCGTCTAACGTTACAACCATCATGTACGGTAGGTGCATCTGGTTCACGTCTCGTGCTGACCATCCTGTACGGTAATCGCTCGCCATACATTTTCAGAACCTTCTTTTTTGGTTTAGTTTGACTTGTTTCCAACGAACTTTTAATGCTCATGTTTTTTCTTGTTCGGATTGGGAATCAAACCGTTCACATCCAAGTGCGTATGATCCAGCAGTTTTGTTTTCAAACAAGCAGAGGTTGTCAGTTACATGACAGCTGATATTAAACTTTCTAATGTGTGTTAGAACGGTTTCTGTTTACCACCAAATACTTTGTCATCAGTCGATGAACTCTGAAAGTAAAGATGAAAACGATGAAGATGATAATGAGGAAAGAGGAGTATGGGTCAATTAAAATTAGTTTGGAAACACAGGTGTACTTTTAATAACACCGAGAACAAAAATAGGGTAACGTTGTGAAATGTTGAGTAGAACTGTTCTCTCAACAAGGTAACTACAAAGAAGTGAGACAGATCATAAACAAAGCATACAAAGATAACACCTGCAATCAGTTTGTAAAAGTCCAGACCATCTCGATAAAATGGACGTTCAATGGACCAGTTACACTTACGTGACCTTTAATCTGAAATTGTAGCTCCTGTACAATATTTTGATTTGACAACTCTTAGCTTGTTTACGTGCATATGTAGACGGAGTTTAAAACATGTAAATCGATAAGTACACTTTTTCTAGAAAATCACAAGCCGTTCACTCTCCCTTCGATCACGCTTTCTTCGCGTAACAACCTTCGAGTTTTGAGGCTTAAAGGAGTCTACTATCTAGTTCAGAATAGCAACGCAGTTGTGTTTCACGAGGAACAATTACACCATAGATTCGGAATCTCGTATATCGGCGACGCGGGTCAGATCTCTCAGAAATATTCTTAGTTCGATTAAACTTTTCTTCTGGAACTGCTGTAAGTCATTCTGATTGTATTGTCTTTTGTTTCTGCCTTCTTCTAAGTTGTATAATTTTCTGTTAATAGGCCTTAGATTCACTACGAACAGGTACGTATGGAAACCACACCACTGGATTTCCGTGAATTCCGAGACAAGAAATGCCAGGCTAACGTTCATTTCTGTTGCCTGAGTCGACCCTATCGGAGCCATACTTAGGTCACCTTAATTCTATCTCATCCGGTTCAGTTGCATCGATGTCTCAACAGCTCCATTGGACTGGAATACATTTGTTTTTGTGGTTTGGTGCTGTTTAGACAACAAAAAAGGATCGTGCTTGTCATTCCATTATATAACTGCAAAACATGTTCACATTAGTGATTCCTAAGGTGTGTCAGAAGTCAAACCGCCAAACGTAAGCTCGTTTCCAACGTATGGTCTCCAGGGTAAGTACAACACTAATATAAATGGATACTCACCAGAGTGTGGCAGCCTCCAACGCACCGTGAACGTAAAAAAGTTTAAAACGTAATTAATGCATTACGCATTATCTCTTACATTGACAGCATGAATAATTGGACTAAACACATACGTATACTCAGAGTAAAACTGCAAATTGATTCAAATAGCTTTCACAATGGCCAAAATGCAACAGTTCACTCATGTAGTGTATTCGAATGTGACGCGACAGATCTCTTTGAAATTGATTTGTAAATTGGCTGTTTGAGTGGATTCGATCAAGTGAGCCAACTATGCTCCAGAGATCCTATCATTCTTCGGTGTTCAGCTAGCCGGAGTGATGTCCACAAATTTTACCCGACAGGCTTCTTGTGCGGCCAGTGTACCATGTTCCAAGGGAACAAGAAGGTGGGTAAATGCAAAGTGAAAACACTGGTAAGCTCTGTTGATTTGACAGTGCGGCATGAGAATTCACCCCGGGGTAGTACCCAATCCTCCAACAGGCGATACACCTGTGACTTCAACACAATGCAGGACGTTCGCGTAGATCGTTTTTTTCCCTACAGAATGCACACGCTCCTAGAGTTGTGGTCATCTCGCATTACGAGCTACGAGTTGGATGTAAACGATAGGGATAAAAGGTTGAGCTCTGAGTCTAGAGGGTAGGGGCATCAGCGCCAATTTCCCAAATGCGATTTACTAAACGAATCATCAACCTTACTTTCTACTCAATCAGTACGAAGCTGTAAAAGTAAATATACAATCCATCCTAAGCCGACCTTCTGTGCATGTCTTGCAGAGGCTGTCTGCATGCATGTTTCAGTAGTACCGTACCAAGAAATGTTTGACTTTTGTTCTGCTCCATCTGCATCACAAATGTCCAATCGTTCTGGGTTGTGTTCACCAGCGCTTCGAAAAAAGGCAACGACTGTTTTACCATCTACCGCACAGAATGCTTATATCACTACTGTTTCGCATGTATACGGCGTACTGTTCGATTTTCGATAAAACATGGATTAAATTCGAGTGCCCTATTTGCTGCTGAGTATAAGAACCTAAAGATAATATACCTATTTATATTTGTATTTATAGTATTTCCTCATCTTTCTATCAACGATAACATTGTGGCGGATTGTCAAGCCGGAGGTGAGGGTGCTCCAACTCTTGGCGGAATACATTGACGGTGCAGCACGGTGTGTCTAAAAGCCCACAGCGAGCAGGTCGGGGACAGCATGGGCGACCGGATGAGGCGTTGCTCAATCGGATCGGACTAATCGGTGAGGCATGGCAGACAAAATAGGATGAATAACCACGATTATTCTTACATTTGGGGGAATATCTCGACGTGGTCGTAGAATACGGCCTGATGACAGTGGATGGATTGCGGGAAACGCGAGCGACCGGACGAGCTGTCTCTCAACGAGATCGGCCCAATGGACGAGGAATGGTAGGCGAAAAAGGGCCCGACAAAAGGCGTCGGACACAAAAACCGGGTCGAAGTGCACACGGCGTGTGAGCCTTGTGGTCCGGACTGATGACTCAGAAGCGAGCGCGCGCGTAGCATGTTAATCAGCCTGTCGCCTTTTTCGCTACATGACGTGCCTTGTGCAAAGCAGCCTAAATGATTTTCAAGTGCAGTTCACGGTTTTATGGCCAAACCGCATGAGAGTCCAGAACCTAAAAGTTAACAGTCTAACTCAAAACGTCCCGTCGAAGTTTCTGATCGTTCTGACGACAAATTTCACTTCAGGAGTGGAATGTTTGTTCGTGCGAACTGCAACAACACCGCTAATCGAACCTACAAAAGCGCGAACGGATTTAAACTGCTACTCCCATGTTGAATATAGAATGTGACTTTCAGGTTCTACTATAACACATCATGCGTGGCAAGTGCAGGTAGGTGGCCTAAGGTTCGTTGTTCATAATTCCATCCAAACCCGTTGTATCTGGCGTGGAACACAGCGCTCTCAGGTGGCTAGGGTTGAACCTTTATTTATCGAAAATGCAAGGGGAAACCTTTCAAACGAAAACATCCAATTCTGAGAGAAGTTAAATCAGGAGTAAGCGGAAAGCACTACCACAGTTGAGCTTCAAACGTAACTATTGTTTACATTGGATATTGAGAACAACTACAGTCAGGTTTAAGCAAAAAATCTTTAGGGACGATCTCGCTCAATACCGCAGAAAACAGATAAAGTGGGGGCGCCTGATCAGCAATTAATTAGCGATATCGAAAGACAACGCCTCTCAGAGGCTGCTTGATTTGGTATAAAATGCACCCATGTCTGTGAGTAGTGTGGTGCGTACATCCGGAAACTGAAGAGCAAGTCTCAAGGCCAGGAGGACGAGGAACCAGGAGCGACTATTGGAACTGTGTGTGTGTGTGTGCACTATGTGAGACGTGTTACCAAAGCGAATGATGATGCACTGCTACCCAATAGGTGTGAATACACGTCAGCTATGCAAATTAGCGTGCGCGTTCGTTGTTCTATCTGTGATGGGTTATCAAACCGGAGGTGCGAGTATTCCAGATCTCGGCGGAATACCTCGACATGAGGGGAGCTATTTTCAAAAGTGCCACAGCGAGTTGATCGGGGACAGC
Organism: Paragonimus westermani; assembly: GCA_008508345.1. Lineage (NCBI taxonomy): Eukaryota > Metazoa > Platyhelminthes > Trematoda > Plagiorchiida > Troglotrematidae > Paragonimus > Paragonimus westermani. Next base: position 7,051 of record QNGE01009089.1, on the reverse strand, counting down.
ATAAGCAACCGGATGAGCTATCGCCTAACTGGATCGGACCAACGGACGAGACGTGGCAGGCAAAATGCGATGGATGACCAGATCGGGGGAACGACTATCTCAACACTCGTCGGGATATTTCAGCACGGTCATAGAATTTTGTCAAAGCCCTCAGTGGATGGATTGTGGATAACACGAGCGACCAGACGAGCCATCACCCAACGAGAATGGCGAATGAAGGAGGAATGGCAAGCGGAAAAATCCCCGATCGAAGGCGTCGGTCTCATGCACACGACCCGGGCAGAATTGCACACGGCGTGCGTGCGTGAACCGGATTTCTGATTCGCAAACGCGAGTGCGCGCTTGGCATGGCAACCAGCGAGTTGGACACTGAAGATTGTGCTTTACTGTACCTCTTTTCTCTACATATATTTTCACACAACTTGTAAGGAATATCACTGCAATAAACGACCTTCTAGGCTATGTCTTTTGTAGCCATAGCAGACGACACTTTATAAGACATGAGACTATGTAAGTGTGATAGATGTAAGCGCCGAAATGTTTTTGCTTTCACTGTGTTACACTACATTTTACGGTTGTCCAGTCGGCTAAGCTCAAACGGATAGACCACGTCATCAACATGACTGAAATACAGTCATTGCGGATTGACAACAACGCAGTACATCTGCGTCAGAAAGTACACAGCAGATCCGAATAACAACGCAACCCTGTCGAAGGTTCCTCAATTTCTGTTTACCGTACTAACCTACTGTTTAGCCAGTAATCTCAAGATGTACTTTTCATTTGATATATCTAGGTGCAATCCGCATATTTATTTGATAAGATTGGCACACTGTGTCCATGTTTACTGACTGGAGTTGTTTTGAATGTATCGGTGAGAATTACAATCACATGTCATGAACAGAATTGAAAGACGGTGACGGCTTTTCTACATGCTCTCACCGGCCGAAGCGCCATCCATTTTGAAGTTTACGGTCAGTCGGTGAGAATGTAATCGTGTTGTTTACGCAAGCGAGCTAGTTCATTGCGGCTTGTTGGATCTGGGTCACGAGTCTACATATGCACAACATTGTTTGTGGTAATACTGGAACACCGTAGACCATGGTAAGTAGCCAAGTGGAGAGAATAGACTTTAACAACCTGACGGATTCAAATCAATCGAACTGTATTGATTGAAGATATTCACAGATGAATCAGTACTATGTTCAGTTACATTAATAGCAGGGTTTCTTATTAGCTGTAGGTTGTTCGTTTTGAGAGTTTTTTTAAAACTAGCTATCCAACTTCACTATAGTAAACGTTGATGCGTCGATGTAGGCAGCGCAGAATCACTCTGTACTGTTCAGTCATCTCCTATTTCAACTAGTACCTTGCACAACCGGAGACCAACAAAACACATTTGAAGATGGTGTGCGTCTCCAGTAGTCGCTTCCATCCGTATTGTCTTTGTAATATCTCGCTTTTCATAAGTATTCCTATATTCTTACGTCTCATTCTGTATCAGTAGGAAGTGCATGTGTGCTTGAAAATTTGAAAAATATTTTGACAACCTATTTCGGACTATCACTGGCTGTTCTTTCTCAATATTCGGGGAAATGTACACCAGCGACTACCACTATGAGAACGACAGAGAAGAGAACAAGACTTGTTTTCTGTGTTTGATTATCAGGCTAATTACAACACAATAAATATGAAAAAAAGTAACAAGATGTCAGAAGACAATGGTCAAATAAATTTTCTGGATGTTGGTTTAGTAGGGAAAGAAGAAAGTTCAATCCGACGAACTGTGTACAGAAAACAGACTTGGAGTGGTCAGTTTATTAACTTTGACAGTTTCGTTCCGCTAAATCAAAAGCGAAACCTCATACAATACCTGAAGGGTATGATGTTGAAGATTTGCACCCCTGACACTTTATAAGCTGAGCTAGACTTTCTACAAGAAGTGTTCATGCAGAATGGCCACTCAATGCGTTTCATTCAGAAGGCGATGCAGGCGGTAGGGTTGAAGATTGAGCCACCGTCTATGGATAAGAAACTGGCGTTTATTAGTCTTCCTTTCAACGTAGATCCTACGACCAAAGTTATTTCAAGAAAGCACAAAAAGTCAGTCGAAACAACCTACCTTGCCGCTCAAGTGTGTGTCAGTTTCCGTGCAACACCCGTTATCATGCCAAAACTCAAAGACAAACTTCCATGTTCTACAACCAGTTGTTGTGTGTACTACTCATTTGTTTACTCGTGTCGAGCATCAGATATGGGTCGTACTACAAGGCGATTGTCTGACAGAGTGTGTGAACACCATCCTGCTTGGTTGAACAGTTGTGTGATTAAAACGGTTTCAAGCGTGATTGTTGTTCATTTGATCGGCTCTAATCATTCTGTCAGTAAGAAAGATGCTTTCCAGATTGTCTCGGGAGTGCCAAGGTATCGAACACAATGGTGAGATTTCGATTGTTGAACGTTGCCGAAGCCATCAGCATCTGATTGCACAACACTGACCTCTGTGCACAGAAGTTCGTGCGGACAGTTAACCTCCACTGGCCCACAATCAATCAAGCCCACGATTTGGAACAGTGACTGCCTAAGTGATAACGAACACGCTGTCCTTAACCTATATTGACCGTTTTTCGGACTCACACTAGTCACTGTTTTCAAATTTATTGAGTTGTAATTAGCCTGATGATCAAACACAGAAAACCAGTCTTGTTCTCTTCTNTAAGAAAGCACAAAAAGTCAGTCGAAACAAACTACCTTGCCGCTCAAGTGTGTGTCAGTTTCCGTTCAACACCCGTTACCATGCCAACCAGTTGTTGTATGTACTACTCATTTGTTTACTCGTGTCGAGCATCAGATATGGGTCGTACTACAAGGCGATTGTCTGACAGAGTGTGTGAACATCATCCTGCGTGTTTGAACAGTGGTGTGATTAAAACGGTTTCAAGCGTGATTGTTGTTCATTTGATCGGCTCTAATCATTCTGTCAGTAAGAAAGATGCTTTTCAGATTGTCTCCGGAGTGCCAAGGTATCGAACAAAATGGTGAGATTTCGATTGTTGAACGTTACCGAAACCATCAGCATCTGATTGCACAACACTGACCTCTGTGTGTGCACAGAAGTTCGTGCGGACAGTTAACCTCCACTGGCCCACAATCAATCAAGCCCACGATTTGGAACAGTGACTGCGTAAGTGATAACGAACACACTGTCCTTAACCTATATTGACCGTTTTTCGGACTCACACTAGTCACTGTTTTCAAATTTATTGAGTTGTAATTAGCCTGGTGATCAAACACAGAAAACCAGTCTTGTTCTCTTCTCTGTCGTTCTCATGACTTCAGTGGGTATTTTCGAGCGAATACCATTATTCTATACAGCGGAATCAATAGTGGTGATTATCTTCATCGGGGACTGAGAATCATCGGAAATACTTTTACTGAACAATATAGATCAATAGATCTATCCAACTGTTTGTTCACAACATTTCATATTTGCCTAAGTTGTACGGTCGGCTTATTTCAGCGTTTTTTTGCTATGACAAATTCCACTGTCAGAGTTATCTGCGACCGTTTTCTGGTTACCCATTCTGTTCAGCTTGTGGTCTTAACAGAGACTCTACATCGTTTCATGAATGTATACTTTGTTGCCTGTTGAGCAGTCAACTGAATATAGCCATTCTCCATAAGGTTGTTTTAGGGTTTCCGATTTCTTATTTTAAAAAAACGTTAAAAACTTACACTTCCGGGTCCTGTTAAGCAACTGTGAAGTGACCGAGTTAGAATGAGAAGAGATTGTGGTTTCCCATCAGATACGCCTGAACTGAGGTGTTGTTCTGGCAGAGAATCAATCCCTTTCTGAATCGAACAGGTGAATCGGAGACAGAAAGTGCTCTTGATTCGCTTGCTATCTGACATAGCTAGCATATTTCAATGAGCAAATGTGCTCTCGCGTACATTTATCGTTAAAGCATTGACTAAGTCACACGTCCAATTATCGAAAAAACACGCAATTTCCACATACAGGGATCAGCATTCCAATTTAGTTTGGGTGAGAATCGTTACTTCGCTTGCCTCATAGGTTGAAGAAGCTGATAAACGAGTTGCAGTCATTCGTAAACGATATTGTATCTGCTTAGATTCAGAAAAATAGCTTCATTCCTCTTTCTATACGTCAGTCGTACAGTTGTTTGGCGTCAGTTGCCTAGTTCTCCTAGAGAAATATTGTGCTTGTGTCGATTCGAACTCGGAAACACTAGTTATGCTAATAGCTGATTTATACACTCGTTGAGTCTCGCATTGATAAGACTGTTGGACTCCACCTCACTCTTGACTTTCTCACATAGCACACCAGACCATCTCTAGATGCTTATAATCTTCCGGTCACTTCTTGCATGTTTAACTGTATCTGCTCGAATGTCAAAACTTCTTTTTCGCATCGTTGTGACACGTGAACAGAACAAGTGTAAAATGAAGGACCAATCACAAGGGACCCAATCAAACGACAATTAGTTCATACCAAGACCACCAGCACTGTCACCTAACAACGGTAACGTCGGTCAAATGATAACGCACGTCGGCACTGGTTCGTTCCCTTTGGTTACGTGCTCAATCGTTTGACCCGAAACCGAGAAAGACAAGAGACGTGGCAACACACTCTACTGGAAGAACCAGCCAACATTAGACCACAGAGGCTCTAAATTTATAGGACGAAAGAATTACCACACATGACCGACAAGACAACAAGCAAATCAAATGAGATGAACATACATGGCAGTCAGACACAATGCGACAGTCGCGGGATCAGAACAAATCAAGCCGGTTTCTATAACACCCTGACTTCTATGGCACCAGCGCAGTAGTTTGAGGACACCAAAATAACCTACGGTAGCTGGAAAATTTCATAGCAGAATGCTTAACCAACGAACATTCCGTCCGCTTTACTTCAGAACCCACCTGAAAGAACGACCATGTGTTGGTTAGACAATTAACCACTCACCTTCATTGCCACACACCTCCTTCACTTTGATGAAGGTTGACTCAAATCACTAATTGTTACGGTAACACTGTTCTATAGTAGATTGATCCTACCAGATCAGTCAGAACGATAGCGAAACATCTACATTGAATAGAGCCAACGAGTTAGGTCTGAAGAACGTGCCGATCAATTGTGACGTGTACAGCCAATGGACGAAGTTAAAAGGAATGCAAATCAGCTGCGTGAGAATATCATGAGTGTGGCGGATGAACATGTACAGGTGTAGACCTGCTGTCTCTGCAGTGACACTATTTACATTATGGCTGGGGGTGAGTGGAGTGAAACGTCTGCACTTGAGGATGGAACTATTCATTAACACTCCAGGTCCGTCCCGTGAACTACAGATGAAACGAATGTTATTTCTGATTCTATGCTATGGAGTTTTTTCCCCATCTGTCGATAGTGTTCGTCTTGCTGAGTGATTGAGCTGAATTATAGTCTGTCCCATTTTCTAGTCTCTCTTAGCGCACTAGTTTCACGTTTGTTGTACATAGACTGCATGTCAGTTGTTTAAATCAATGCGACACTTAAAGAATATTGTTCTAGCTTCATAGTTACACGTCTCTGTTTTATTCCCTACACCTCCGCTGCCACTGACGTAGGTTCCCAAATACACAAACCGGCCAACAACCTCCATAAATTCATTATCCGACATTAGATCTACGAAGTCACAGCAATATTGAAAAAGCACTTCGCAGAGTGCATTCCGAAGTACTTAGCAGACTGCGAGACGTTGTCTGGCATTGTTTGTGCTGTTTGAAACTTGTCAAACAGTAACAACTGGTCCACAGCATAATTAAAATTAGCCAGTCTCCCACTAGTTGGAAGATCCGCGCCGACACTTTGTGAGTGTCACAGACAGTCCTCTAGTAGTTTGTCTATGACAGAATTAAACAAAAACAATGGAAGTGGGCAACCCTGAAGTACGCTGAAGTACGCCGTTCATGGTGCTGAAACTGTCAGACAGTTCACTGCAAACCATAACTTGAGGTGAAGTATGGGAATAAAGCACCGACATTATGTTCACATACTTGATCGGTACACCCCTGCATATAATCGATTCTAAAACTGTAGGCCGATCCACTGAGTCGAACACAATATTACAATGACAACATCCGTTCTAGAACCCTAGAGAAACCGGGTTCGATGGAATTTCTGTCGTTTAAGTGGAAACTTCTTCCAACCTACATCAGATCTAAGGTAGTAGAGTCTGGTATGAGTCATTGTGTATAGTTTTGCAACTTCGTTCATTCATTTCCTTTGGTCCCCCACAGAACCGTCTAGGATATCAGTCCTGATGTCTAGATTTTATCATCTCTAGATACGTCAGCGCACCAAGTTCACTTATAAATGGTAATGAAGTTGTTGGATCTTCGTGATAAATTCCTAATTGTAGACAACATTCAGTGATGCTGACCCAGTCAAATGATTGATAAAGTAGACCTATTAAAAAGTTCTCACATTTTAAGCATCCGAGTACACTTAATGCAGTAACAGTAATGAGTATTCAAGGTGGTCATGAGACAAGGCTTTAATTAGCACATTTCGTGAACCGTAGGCTTATTCTCCGAACTTCACTGAATTGCCCAAAATCACGACTTGTCGCATCAACTGGCGGAATCTTGGGGTGTCTAATACACACGTTGAAAAGATGCATGACCACCAGATTTATCGCAAAGTGGTCAATGAAATCAACAGTTAGTCACTGATCAGAGAATACTACACAATCCGTTGGTCAAACCGAAACCAGCACCCTATTGCTGTTTACATTAGGATTATAAAACTATTTTGACTGACTGATGAATTTTATCACACACGTTCAACTGTCTCACTATTCTTTGAGCAAACAGTAAGAAGGGTACATAAATTTGTCCCAAGCAGAAATTAATACTGAGAGATAACGGTTGAGTGAGTCACGTTGTTCAATGTGTCCATGAAATCGATAATGCGTATTACCAACGTGGATCCATTTTTCAGAATCCCTACTTTGGGTATTCACTCTCTTACTCAGTTTGCGGG